>VMDO01028343.1:0-24072 GCA_007922755.1 Pedetes capensis
CAATTACTATGTTGAATAGAATAGGAGAGAGAGGACATCCTTGTCTTGTTCCAGATCTAAGAGGAAATGGTTTTAGTTTTTCTCCATTTAATATAATGTTGGCTGTAGGTTTGTCATAAATGGCTTTTATGAAATTAAGGTATTTGCCTGTTATACCTATTTTCTCCAGTGTTTTTATCATGAAAAGGTGTTGCACTTTCTTAAGAGGGATAAAAGAGAGTCAAATGGTAGGAGTAAAGGTGAGCCATTGCAGGTTCTACACCCCAGAATTGCACTATCTTTCTTTTCTTGGGCCTGGTGTTGAGCTGATTCTTGGGCTGCCAACTCCATTGGTGATATCAGAAGATTTTTCAGAAAAGGACATTGGTCTCCTGTGGAAATAAATACTCATTTATACATGTACTTCATAGTAAAAAGGGAAAAGTATCCAGGTCATAAGACATCAAATAATTATGCTACTATTTGTCTTACTCTAAATCTTCCTTCATTTGATATGACATATTGATAGGCACCATATATATATCAATCACAAAATGTATTGGATTTAAGAGGATTGAATATGAAAATTTTAAACTGTTTAAATTAAGTGATTTATGAAAACTTCCAGAAACCACTATAATAATGCTTACTTGCATGAATTTCTGATAGGTAAAACATTGGTATCTGATGTTCTATTTTAAATGGATAATTTTGTAAGCTTGATCATCAATGTGGACAACTTTATCACTTTTTCCCCCAAAATGGTTTGTAGTTTTTGATTGTTTAAGAAATCCTTTTCTACTTAAGGTCAAAAAGATATTCCATATTTTCTTTCAGACATTTTTGCAGGTTTTTTCCACATTTAAATCTTTAAAAATCCATTTGAAATTTGTTTTGTATTTCTCATGGAATGTAAAGAAGATATCTAATTTCATTTTTCCCTGATACCATTTGTCATAGAGTCCATCATCGAGTTATTTGGATATGTATTAATCATAGCCTACATTTCTTTGTAGTCAGCCTATTTCCTATCTCTGCCAATACCATATCATCCAAATGTATAGCTTTATATTATATTTTACATTGGGTATTTGGTAGAATTAGAACTTCCTTTTGCTCTTTGTCTTCAAAATTGTTTTATCTGTTTAATTTATAAAATATTGTCATATCTCCTTTTTTTCTTCCTTGGAAATTAAGGGACAATCATCCTGTCATTCTTTTTTTTTCCCTCATTAGTAAATGACCATAGGGTACAGAGTAACACAGCATTAGCTTTTTCCATTATGCATTTTTCGCATCACTTCTAGCAACACTTTCATTGACCCACAAAGTGTATGGAGCCGTAGGGCTAGTATGTAGTTAAACTCTGATACTTATTTGGGCTACCTTCCCCATTTTTCCAACATATTCATGAAATTGTGCTTGACTTCTCCCCCTTCATCCCTCCTCATTGACTCTCCTCCCCATCCCATATTCTCCAGTTTTTGCTTTCCTCTAGTAGATCCCTCACTCCTTCTTCCCACCCTTATATTGTCCCTTCTACATTAAGTTTCACTGTGCATTATTTGTATGCCAATTTATGTGTAGTATATTTTCCTTCCTTAAAGTAAGATCCAGCTCCCACATATGAGTGAGAACATACTGTATCTCTCTTTTTGGGTTTGTGTTGATTCACATAAGATAATATTCTCCAATTCCATCCATTTTGCTACAAATGACATTATTTCATTTTTTTAATTGTCGAGTAGAATTCCCTTGTGTATATGTACTACAATTTTTTATCCAGTCTTCTGTTAATGGGCATCTTGGTTGGTTTCATATCCTTGCTACTATGAAGAGTGCTATATTAAATATGGAGATGCAGGTGTCTCTGTGGTGTGATGACTTGTCTCCTTTTGGGTGTATTCCCAGTAGTGAGATGCCTGGGTCATATGGCAGTTCCATTTTTAGTTTTCTGAGGTATCTGCATATTGATTTTCAAAGTCATTGAACTAATTTACAGCCCCACCAACAGTGTAAGAGCATTCTTTTTCCACAACCTCACCAGCACTTGTTATTATTTGTTTTGTTGATCTTGACCATTCTTACTGGAATTAGGAGGAATCTCAGAGTTGCTTTGATATATACATCTGTAATGGCTAGGGATATTGAGCATTTTTTCATGTGCTTCATGGCCTTATGAACTTCTTCATTTGAGAACTGACTATTCAGTTCCTTTGTCCACTTGTATATTGGATTGTTTTCTTGGGAGTTGCTTTCTTGAGTTCTTCATAAATTCTGGAAATTAGTCCTACGTCAGCTGTGTAGGATGCGAAGATTTTCTTCCATTCAGTGGGGTCTCCCTTAACTCTGTGATTGTTTCCTTTGCTCTACAGAAGCTTTTTAGTATCATGTAATTCCATTTATCTATTCTTGTTGCAATTTCCTGAGTAACTAGAGTGTTATTAAGGAAATGCTTTCCCATACCCATATGTTGGAGTGTGATGCCTATCTTTTCTTCTAGTAATTTTAGGCTTTCTGGTTTTAAGTTGAGGTCTTTTATCCATTTTGAGCTAACTCTTGTGCAGAATGAGAAGTGCAGGTCTGTTTTCAATTTTCTGCAGGTGGAAATCCAAGTTCCCAGCACCAGTTGTTGAAGAGGCTATCTCTTGTCCAATTTGCCTGCTTTGCTCCATTGTCAAAGATCAAGTGGCTATAGGTGCATTGGTGTGTCTCTGGATGGTTGATTCTGTTCCCCTGGTCTTCAGGCACATTTTTGTGCCAGTCCCGAGCTATTTCTGCTACTATAGTCCTGTAGTGTAGTTTAAAGTCAGGGATTGTGATCCCACCTGCACTAGTTTTGCAGCTTAAGAAGTTTTAACTATATGTGGACTTTTGTGTCTCCATATGTATTTTTGGATTATTTTTTCTATTTCTGCAAAGTCTGTCATTAGAATTTTAATGACAGTTATGTTAAATTTACAGATTGCTTTCGGTAGTATATCCCTTTTATAATATTGACTCTCCCAATCCATGACCAGGGGTGGTCCTTCCACCTTCTAGTATATTCTGCAATTCCTTTCTTTAATCTTTTGAAGTTTTCCTTGTCAAAGTCTCCATGATCTTTGGTTAGATTGATTCCTAAGTATTTAAGTTTTTGTGGGCTATCATGAAAGGGACAATAGCCTTAATTTCCTTCTCTTCCTGCTCACAGTTGGTATAAAGGAAAGCCACTGATTGTTGAGTGTTAACTTTGTATCCTGCCACTTTGCTGAAGGAATTTATTAAGTCTAAAATTTTTCTAGAGGAGGTTATAATAAATCGTATGTGTAAAGGATCATGTCATCCATGAATAAGGATAATTTGACCTCTTTTTTGCCTATCTATATCCCTTTGATTTATTCGTCTTGTCTGATTGCTCTGGCTAGGACTTCAATCACAATGTTAAATAAGATAGGAGAGAATGAGCGTCCTTGTCTTGTTCCTGATCTTAGAAGAAATGGTTTCCATTTCTCTCTAGTTAGTATGATAGTGGCTGTAGGTCTGTCATAAATGGCCTTTATGATGTTGAGATATTTTCCTGTTATGCCTATCTTCTCCAGAGTCTTTATCATGCAAAGGTGTTGTACTTTGTCAAAGGCTTTCTCAGCATTGCTTGAAATGATCATGTAATTTTTCTTTGCAAGTGTCTTGATATGTTGAATTACATTGACTGATTTTCGTATGTTGAGCCAGCCTTGCATCTGTGGAATAAATCCCAGTTGGTCATGATGAATAATGTTTTTAATCTGTTGCTGAATTCAGTCTTGCAGGATTTTATTGAGAATTTTTGTATCTATGTTCGTTAGGGAAATTGGTCTATAGTTTTCCTTCTTAGATGTATCCTTGCCTAGTTTAGGTATCAAGGTGATGGTGGTTTCACAGAATGAGTTTGGGATTGCAACCTCCTTTTCAACTTTTTGAAATGGTTTGAGTAGAATAGGTATTAATTCTTCTTTGAGTGTTTAGTAGAATTCTACTATGAACACATCACATCCTGGGCTCTTCTTTGTTGGGAGGTTTTTTATTACCTTTTCTATTTTGGTGTGTGTAATGGGTCTGTTTAGATGGTTTATGTCTTCTGGGATTAATTTTGGTAAATTTTATATGTTAATAAATGTATCCATTCTTCTGTATTTTTGTATTTTTGGGAATACAATTTCTCAAAGTATTCCCTGATGATTTTCTGGATTTCATAGGAATTGATTTCTTTCTCATCTCTAATTTTCTTCAATTTTGGCCTTTTCTCTGTTCTTTTAGTGAGATTGAGTAGGGGAGCATCTATTTTATCAAACTTTTCAAAGAACCAGCTCTTAGTCTCATCAATTCTTTGAATTATCTTTTCAGATTCTAATTGGGATATCTCTGCCTTGATCTTGATAATTTCTGTGCGAGTGCTCCTCTTGAGATTGGTCTGTTTTTGGCTTTTTAGTACCTTGGGATGTTTCATTAAGTGATTTATTTGGGCCTTCCTTAACTGATTGATGAAGGCACTCACTACTATGAACTTCCCTCTTAGAACTGCCTGTGCTGAATCCCATGTTTTGGTAGGATGTGTTTTTATCCTCATTTGCAGGAATTTTTAAATTTATACTTTAATTTCTTCAATAACCCATTGATTTTTCATCAGTGTATTATTTAGTCTCCATGAATTTGTAAAATTTCTGAAGTTTTTATTATTTTTGAGTTCTAATTTTATTCTATTGTGATCTGATAAGATACAGTGGATATTTTCTACTTTTTTTATATTTGTTGATGTTATTTTTGTGTACTAAAATGTGGTCTATCTTAGAACAAGTTCCATGTGGTGCTGAGAAGAATGTGTTCCTCATTAGATGGATAGAATATTCTGTGGATATCTGTAAGTTCCAGTGCAAATTAAGCTCATGTTTTCTCTTTTGATTTTTTGTTTTGATGACCCATCTCTGTGAAAGTAGGGTATTGAAGTCTTCCAGAATTATTGTTATCTGGTCCAATATGCTCCTTTATTTCCATAAAGTTTGTTTTATAAAGCAAGGTGCCCCTCATTTGGACAAAATATATTAAGTAACGTTATGGGTTCCTGGTTGATTATTCCTTTTAGTAATATGTAGTGTCCTTTGTCTCTTCTAATTAGTTTGGGATTGAAGTGTAATCCATCTGAAATTAGTATTGCAACTCCTGCTTTTTTTTGTTTTCCCTCTGCTTGGTATATTTTTTCCAACCTTTAATTCTCAACCAATTACAATCTTTGTGGGTTAAGTGAGTCTCTTGAATAGCAATTATAGATGGTTCATGTTTTTTCATCCAATTGGCTAGTCCATGTCTCTTAATTGGTGAGTTAAGACCATTTACATTGAGATTAATTATTGAGAGATGCTTATTATTATGCATCTAATTTGTACTTGTGACTGGTTTTTGATTAATGTTTATCTTATTTCTTAATTTCTTCTCATGTTAATTGTTCATTTCTTTGATCTGCTATGTGGAGTTGTCTTCCCTGTGTGTGGTAGTTGATTCGGGATCCTCTATAATGCTAGCTTGGTGGCTGCAAATCATTTGAATAGGGCAATATTTTGGAAAGTCTTATACTCATCATCTATTTTGAAAGGTAACTTAGCTGGATAATATAGTCTTGGTTGGAAGTTACTCTTTTTCAGAACCTGGATGATACCTGTCCAGGCCTTTCTAGCCTTCATTCTTTATGTGAGAAGTCTGTGGTTATTCTAGTGGATTTGCCTTTGTATGTGAGTTTATGCTTTTCCATTGCTGCTTTCAGAATGGCTTCTCTGCTCTCTAAGTTAAGTATTCTGATTGTAATGTGTCATGTGGAGGATCTGTTTTGGTCTTCTCTGGGGTTCTGAATGATTCAGTTGTATGGGTATCAATTTCTTGCCTTAGATTTCAGAAGTTTTCATCCAATATTTCTTGGAATAAATTTCTTAGTTCTCTCATGTTGTTTTCTGCTCCATCATGGTTTCCCTAAATTCCTAGGTTTTGTTTTCTCATTTTGTCTGAATCCTTTTGGAGATCTTGTTGATACTGTTTCATCATTTCCTCCATCTTGGCTTGTGAGTAACTATTGTCTTGTACTTCTCCCTCTGTACATGAAATTCTTTGTTCAGTCTCATCTAGTCTGGATGCTGAGGATTCTGTCAAAATGTTTCCTTCAGCTTGCCTTGCATCTCAAGGATTGCTGCTTGGTTTTTTAAAAAATTATTTTCTAGTTCTTTGGAGAATATGGACTCCAAATGAAATAACTTCTTATCCAAGATTTTCAGAGAACTGGTGGTGTTATCTCTGATGTCTCTTAGCATATTTATAAGCAAGATGCTGAATTCTAATTCTGACATCTCTAGAACTTGGGATTGCTTGATATTATCTATTGAGAGGCTTTGGTCTATGAGATCTTCCCATCCAGTGTGTCTTTTCATGTTTTGTGTGTTTTTCTGCTGAGGCTTGCCCATTGCTTGATCTGGGAGTTAGGTTCCACCTCCTCTGTGTGTAAAGAGATTCTTCCTCTGGCATTCCTTTGAGTTTGGGTGGTGATGAATCACTGGCACTTCTCTCACCCCCATGCCCAGTAGTTTGCAGCCTAAGTTCCCAATGTCTAGGTTCTGCTGAAGACTCTATATTCAGGACTGCCCCCTTTAGTTTCTCTCCATCCCCTGTGTTCCCAGGCCTTAATTGGTATATCACCTACACCATGTGTCTTAGGTAGTTGAGTTTGTAGCACTATTACTCTAAATCACAAGCCCTTCCTGACCCTAGATGAGCCTTGTTCTGGACTGGTTCTCCTAGGCTCAGGGAGCCATCAGCCCATGTTACTCTTCACCATGCCCTGGACTCTCCACCCCTCAGTTTCCCTCTTTCCACTTTGCAGTTCCAAGGGTACTGAGGGCCAGGGTGGCAACCATCTCTACTTCTCTGGGAGAGGAGGAGGGAGAGGAGATGGGTAAAAATGAAAGAAAAAGAAAAAAGAAAAAAAAGGAAGAAAGAAAGAAAGAGGAAAAAGAAAAGAAAATGAAGAAGTGGGATATATTGAGATTGAAAATAATACAGGAAAAATAAAAGTGGAAAAGGAAATAAGGAAAAGAAAGAGAGGGATATAATAAAGCCCAACAATAATCATAAGAAAAGGAAGAAAGAACTGGTACCTCACTTTCTCATAGTCCCACTTTTGATTTCTTGTCAGGGATCTTTCCCTAGAGACTTTTACCTAGATACCTCTGGTTTAACTGCCTTCCATACTACTAGCAGCAGTGATCAACCCTATGAGAGGGCTCTGCCTCACTTTCCTCATGCAAGCGTCCTTGCCTCCAGTGCTCCATAGTATCTCCTTTCTGCTTGCTACACAGCCAGGATCTCCATGGTTTAGGGATGGTATGTGTGCTGATGACACTGGCCACACTTGCCATCAGGGACTCACACATCAACTGCTCTCCATGGGAAGTGCTGCCAATGTCTTATTGGCAGGATACTGGTGGATTGCCAGGGCTGTGCTCCTTGGCATATATGAGCTCCAGACACCCACATGAAGTATGGGCTGTATGCTCTCTGTGCTCTGTGATCTGGTCAGTTTTTCTAGTGCTTCTCCACTTTGGATTTCAATCTCATTGTCCCCCAGACTCTCCACTATCTGTGCAGACCAGGTCATGCTGGAGGAATTGCTGGTGGGTATCCTCAGGCCTAGATCTGTGTAGCTGATAATTTTTTCTTCCTGCTGGAATGAATCTCCAGATTTCTGGTGGCACACTCTCTCTGACCTGTCATGCTGACCCCTTCTCCTTTTTAAAATGTTCCTTCAGTTAGTGGTATTTACCTAACCTGTGGGTTTTTTATACCCCTGCCCCTTATCTAACTTATTACTCTATCTAACTGATCAATATGAATTCTAAGCCATTGTTTAAGTTCTCTTGTTTCTCTGAGTCTCAAGGTGGTTATCTGTCTGCCATCTTAGCCAGTCTCCATCTTGTCATTCTTAAAGCAAGCTGATCTAGATTTGAATCCACCGTTCCTCACTTGTTTAACCTCTAAAGATTCCTTAGGAGTCAATGGGAATCTGGTCAATCAGTCAGAGCCCAGTCTCTAAGGAGGAGGTTTGAATGGGAGAAATATCCAGCAGACCTTTCAATGCTGAAGGATCACCATTTTTGCCACCCCCCCCCCCATGTTACAAAACTCAGACCTAGGAGGGTTGCTGATTAGCCAGAGCTACCTAGGCTGGTCTCCAAGTTTAGGAGTCTATCTGTGTCTGCCACATAGGTGGTGGTCAGGATGATGGTGGCCAGTATGGTCTTCCCTGCTGTCAGCTGGCAAGGTGGTTGGTTGAGATTTGTTATCATCTTTTCTCTTTTCTTTTTAAAAATTAAATTTATTTTAACTGGTACATTAAAAGCATAAAAACTATACCTATTAATGGGATAAGCTGATGTTTGGGTACATGTATATAGGTTAAGCATTGTCCCTCAAACATTTATCATTTCTTTATGGTGAAAACTTTTAAAATCCTTTCTTCTGGCTTTTTGAGGAGTGAGGAATGAGAGAGGGCAACTTCAAAGTAAACAGCCCAACTTTAATAGTTCAGGAAATAATTATCATAAGACCAATAATACCAAAGAATGGTAATAATATAAATGGGCTGGATTATTCATGTAATACTACTGACAGTGTAAAAAGATAGATCACTACAGAAAAAACTTTGGACCTTAAACATAATTGGGATGCAAGGGTATATAGAAAAATAATCCCACAAAAAGACAAGGAACATGGAAGAGGGATCTTTACAATGAAATACATATATGGAAATGACAAAATGAAATGCATGTCAGAATGAAACACATTAAGTTGTACATTAAAAATTTCCAATAAAAAAGAAATTAAAGGATAAAATAATAAAAGAAATACACAGTACATTACTGTTATCTGTAGTCACCCTCCATGCAATAGGATAGAACTTCTAGCTGTAACTTACAGCCCATTGCTAACTTCTCTCAATTCCTCTCTGCTACTTCCCTCAGTCTCTGGTAACCACCACTCTAATCTCAACTTCTATAATATCAACTCTTGTAGATTCCATATATGAGTGATATTGTATAGTACTGTGCCTGGCTTATTTAACTTTACACCATGATCTCCAGTTCCATCATGTTGTTGCAAAGGACAGAATTTTGTTCTTCTTATGGCTGAATAACATTCCATAGTGTAGATGTATCATATTTTCTTTATCAGTTCAACAGTTGATGGACACTGAATGTTGTTTCTATTTCTTCGATATAGTGAATAGTGCTGCAATGATCATGGGAGCTCTACTGTTTCTTTGACATACTGATTTCATTTCCTTTGTATATATATGCAATAGTGGGGCTGTAGTCCTTTTTTAAACCTTTTGAGGAGCATCCATTTTTTTATAATGAGTATATAATTTACATTCTACCATCAGTATGCAAGAGTTCCTTTTTCTCCACATCCTTGTGAGCACTCGTTACCATTATCTTTTTTGATAATTGTCATTCTTACTGTAATGGAGTGGTATCTTGTGATTTTGGCTTGTATTTCCCAATGATTAGTGAAGCTGAGCATTTTTTCATTAACTTGTTAGCCATTTGTATGTTTTCTTTTTTATTTGTGGTACCAAGAGGCTGAATCTAGGCCCTCATGCCTACTTTGCAAGTGCTCTACCACTGAGCTGCACCCTGTCCCTGTTTTTATTTTTAGTGAAACAAAGTCTCACTAAGTTATGTGCAGAGTGCCTCTGGTCTTGAACGGGTGATCCTCCTACCTACATCTCCTGAGTCACTGGGATTACAGGCATGTCTCATACTGCCCAGCTTCATTTGTATGCTTTTCTTCTGAGAAATGTCTATTGCCCATTTTTAAATCTGCATGTTTGTTTTTGGTTTTTGGGTTGTTTTGCTATTGAATTTTTGGGGTTCCTTATATATTCTAGATATCAATTCCTTATCAGATGCACTTTTTCTCTTTCTTTCTTTCTTTTTTTTTTTTTTAATCAAGTAAGTGATATCTTGGGCTGGGATTTAGCTCAGTTGGTAGAGCACCACTGCGCAGTCTCTGAGGTCCTGAGCTTGATTCCAAGCACTGCAAAAACGGGGGAAGGACGTGGCCATTCACTCTAGAGGCAATCCTGAAACAATCAGCCATTGTAAACCCTATAAGGGTTGCTGTGAGTTGGATGTGACTTGATGGCACACAACAAGTGATATCTTCATTAGTGACTAACTATATCAATCCATTGCTTCTACTTCCCTTCTCCCTTCCCCTCAGTTTGGTTCACTGGAGCTGTCCCAGTTAAAGCCCTGCCTCTCTATGCCAACATTCCTGTATCTTCTTTTTATTGCCAACCTGAAATATTCTACTATTTTTTTTCCGATTTTTTAAATCAACCAAAAAATGTTTATTGATGGTTAAAACCCCAGGGCTAGCTGGTGTGGAGAACACATTTCTTTCCCATTTTCACTGAGATTTGGGGTCAATGTATGCCACTCAATGAACAGGTAAGTGAAGAGACAAATTCATCATTACAAATTATAATGATTTCTGTGAAGGGCAGTTACTGGGCTCTGAGTGGTGTAACTTGATAATTCATCATTCAAACTAGGGCACTCTTGAGAGTGAAAGGAGCTATCATTAAGTATTATGTTGGAACAACAGATGAAAATCAGGGCTAGTCCAGGCACATTGGGGTGTATACTTGCATGCCATAAAAGAAGCTCCACTGTCATTGGACTGTACCTGGAAAGGAGAGCTGAAAAATCAGAAGGACCCAGCCATGCAAAGGGCTCAGGGGAGAACAATCCTGGTAGGGGGAAGAGAATAAGTTGCCAGAATGATCTGTGCGCTTGAGGAATGGAAAGTAGGAGTGTATGGGGAAAAATTATTGGGTACAAAGTGGTATCAGGTGAGACTGAGGCTAGATCACTCAGGGCCAT
Organism: Pedetes capensis; assembly: GCA_007922755.1. Classification (NCBI taxonomy): domain Eukaryota; kingdom Metazoa; phylum Chordata; class Mammalia; order Rodentia; family Pedetidae; genus Pedetes; species Pedetes capensis. The sequence continues at coordinate 10,926 of VMDO01028343.1, forward strand.
GTAGGTCAGATTATGAGGTTTAGGGTTTTAATTTTTTCCTAAATGCAGTATCCCACCAGGAAATATTTTATTAACCAGGAGAGGTAATGAAATTTAGTGTTTGGTTTTAAAAGATCATCATGATTATAAGAAGACATTTGCAAGTCATTTAAGAAAAATTAGATTATAAAGTTGCCTGCATAATATGATAACACTGCTGTGTTTATTTGTGTGTATATGTTAATATAGACAAAGCAGTCATAGAACAAATGACCTGGGTAGATATATAGGCAAATGAGATTGCTCATGCTTTGAAATTTTTTGTTTATCTATATTTTCTGTATTTTGTTTGTAGAATATGGATTATATTTGTGATCATTCTAAGGCTGATAAAAGCAAAACCAAGAAGGGTACATTGATTGCTTTATAGAAAATTGACTGGAGTGAAGCCCTGGATCTCTTCTTCTCTGTTCTTTTGGGATGTTGCCCATCAATTGTTCTTCCTCAATATTACAGCTTTCATTTCTCCTTGTCATCAGGCTCATTTTCCTTGGCTGGTATGCACCACTAAATTTTTCCTATTCTAAAGGAATCCTTCCCTCTACTTTACCATCTCTCTTTTTTTCTCCTTACCAAATGTCTTGAAAAAGAGCAGTCTACACTCATTGCCTTCATGTTCTCTCCTCCCATTGACTCCTTCTGAATAAAGCTTTCATTCTCCCATTCTCCTCTTTTCTCCAAGGTCACCAGTGATCTCCTATTTGCCAAAATTGATAGCCATTTCCTGTTTCTTATCTTGCTGTAGTATCTGACAGTATCAAAAATTTTTTTAAAGAATTTTATTATGGAGAGTTTCCAGTATGTATGAATACACAAAGAATGTTATCAATGAATTCTCATGTGTCAGATTGGGGAAATGAAACATCCTGGCAACAAAAGGTCCCTCTGTACCTATACAGAACAGAAGAAAGCACAGCTTAGTATTGGTAAGTACTAGCAGATTCACATGCATGGAAGGTAGCACCAAAAAGACAATAAAGTCTTTATAGAATTTTACACAAATTTATTCAGTAAAGTAGAAGAAAAAATGTCTCAACTTTTCTTACCTCCTTGAAAGATAAATGCATGTTCTTTGTAATTGTTTTTTGTATATCTCCTTAGAGATTTCTGAGCTAATTTTGGGCATAGATATTTGAGCATTTGATGGGGTTATGTTGGGGAACACAATTCCATCTATAGCCCTAAATTTCAGGAGTTTATTATTTAGAGAATTAACAAGAGCAGCAGGTAGATCAATGTATAGCATTATCATTTGGAGCCCTTTCATCAATTTAAGTCTTACAATACTAGCACTAACTTGCAAAAGTTTAGATTTGAAGAGAGGCAAGCTCTATGTAAAAACCACATGTCATAGATCCTAAAATGACATTAGTTTGTCCATTCATTCATTAATTCATTTTTAACACATTATTTTGGGTGTTAGATGCTGAGTACCTAGGGGACCAGTTGCTGTTGGCCTCATAGAGCTCCTCGTCATCTTCTCCTCCTCCTCTTCCTCCTCTACTTCTTCTTCTTCTTCTTCTCTTCTTCTTCTTTTTCTCCTCCTCCTCCTGCTCCTCCTCCTCCTCCCTTTCCCCTTCCCCCTTTCCTCTCCCTCTCCTCCTCCTCCTCCTCCTCCTCCTTCTTCTTCTTCTTCTCCCACTGCCCACCCCCCACCCCAAGGCAAGATCCCACTATATAGCTCAGGCTGGCAACAAACTGACCAGCCTTTTGGCTTCAGCCTCAGCCCCCTGGGTGCTGGGATTACAGGCATGTGCCATGGCACTGAGCTTACATTTTGTTATTTCTTATATTTATTTTGAGAACATATTCAGCTTTCTTTGAGAGGTTATAGTACTAGTGTACCCTGATTTGTATGTTAGACAAATGGGATGGAATTATGTATATATTTTGGATCTGCATGATCACTAAAAATGGAACCTATTGAAATAATGTGAGCTTAGAGACCTAGAAATATATCCTGCCTCTGTCAAGAGACCAATTTTACTGAAGTCATATCACTACAGACTCACTCTCTTCAGTTATTTTGTAAACAACACATACAAATACCTCTTTTGTGCTTGATAAGATACTAGATACCAGACTGGGATTTAGCTCAGTTGGTATAGTGCCGCTCTGCAGTCTCTGAGGTCCTGAGTTTGATCCCCAGCACTGCAAAAATGCGAGAAGGATGTGGCAATCCACTCCTGAGGCAATCCTGAAACAATCAGCCATTGAAAACCCTATGAGGGTCACTATGAGTCGAACATGACTCCACAGCACCTAACAGCAACAAGCTGGCCAACAAGATACTAGATACTGACAATACAATGTGAAAAACAGATAAAATTCCTGTCCTCATTCAGGTTTGGAGTAAAATATTAACAATAGACAAATGAATTGATGAAAGAATTAAGATCTGAATAGGGTAGGAAGAAAATAGAATTCAGGGAGTGTGAGTAATAATAAAAGGACCCACCGAAGAACAAAAATATTAAATTGACAATCATGTCAAGAACATAGGGAGAAAATGTTCTAGACAGAGTTAGTAGAAAGTATAAAGACTTTGAAGAGAGGAGAGGCAAGAATTTGTGGTGGCCCAAACAAAAGATAATTATGGTTGGAGCTAGGGCAATGATAATGATGAAAAAGACAAGTGGGGGGTATGAAATAAGACTCTAAAGGCAGGAAAATCAGGACTTGATCATTTGGATTTAGGAATGAGAGGTGACTCCTAGATTTTGAGATTAGGAACTGATGGATTTAGTTTCTACTTTCTATTAAGAGCAAAAAGTGAAGAAGATCTATGTCTAAGGAGAAAAACCAAGATTTCTAGTTTAAATTTGAAAATCTTCCAGATATCCAAGGAGAGATATCTAAGTGTTGGCAATTGAATGGATGAATCTGGAGCCTAGAGTAGAAGTCCTGGCTACAGATAGAAATTAGACAGTACAGAACATATGGTTGGTGTTTAATGTCACAGGAATTAGTGGAATAAACTAGGAGGGGGGAGAGAGATAGAAAAGATGACATTTAACGATCCATTTAAAGGTGAGGGAGAAGAAAAGATGACATCAAATGTGACTAAGAGTTAATGGTTAGTAATGAAAGAAATTTAAAAAGGAGAGGGAGCTTGGGGTAGAGTGTTGTCACAGAGTTAAATAAGACAAAAGTTTCAAGATGAAAAAAAAAGCTTCCCAAGCAGGAACAGTTTTTATTAAGTGATGAGAGCAGGAGCCTGATTGGAATGGATGTAAGAGTCAGCTAAGACTTCTGTTTTTGACAATACAGTACACTAAATATCAGAAAACCTCTCTCAGTAAAAACAAAGGAAAAAGTTCTGGGTAAAATGATTGTTTTCACAGCTTAATAATTACAAAGCTATTAAGAAAGGAAGACCTTAAGACACAAAATAGACAAAGAAGAATGAATCCAGAGAGGTCAATAAGTTGTTTAGACAAATGCAGGATTTGACAGGATGAGGCTTTGGGTTGTTGGAAATACCAATTCCAGCCTAGGGTGAATCATACGTGGGATGAGTGAGACCCTTGCACAAAATTGAGGCCACAGAAAGACAATCACTTCAGAGGGTGGATTTAAAACAACTTTTCATCTCACAGAAATCAGTTACAAGGAAACTTGCTTTTTTGGTTTGGGTTTTGAATGGAGATGGAATATATCTCCCTGTGATAATTCCTAACCATAAACTCACTCTTCCTTCTAAGTGCTTGGAGAAAAAAAATTATGGTATCTCCAATAGCTTAGAAAACTCCAAGCTGAAAATTAAAAGTAGTTGAGAACACATTCTCTCTCCCCTTCTGAGCTTGGCTGAAGCAAAACTAAGCTCTGAAAAAAGTGTTTTAAAAAGTTCACACAGATAAAGGTACAAAGTACATAAATTCATGTTTTTGCTTATATATGGAATCTTAAGTGTGTAGGTGACTAATTTTTTTAGTTCTGTTAGATTTTGTACATCTTTATTGCTTATTTATTGTTATAATTAATATTACTTTTTAATTATAAATTGCTTGGTGAAATTTTTCTCATAGATTTTGTACATCTTTATTACTTATTTATTACTATTATTTTTATTTACTTACTGCTTGGTGAAAAAAATTTCTAAAAGATTAGAACTCTTTACTTTTAGAAGGGACTTGTATTTACCAATTTTAATGTTTAGTGTGTTATAGTTATAGGGCCAAACATTTGTTAACATTCTTTTGAAAATGGTTAATATTCATCAGCCCTATTGAAAAGAAAGAAAATTTTATGCCAGGTGAAAGAAGTCTGTTACAAGAGAGCAAATATTGTGTAATTCTATTTATTTGGAATGTCAAGAATGGGCAAATCCACAGAGACTGGTGGTTGTGTAGGGATATGAGTGGGAGTGATTAAAATGATAATTGTCTATGTGAATATACTAAAAGCCATTGACTGTATACTTTAAGTACATGAATTGTATGGTATGTGAATTATATCTCATTAAGGTTGTCTTGGAGCTGGGATTTAGCTCAGTTTGTAGATAACTTTGCAGTCTCTGAGGTCCCAAGTTTGATTCCCACCGCAAAAATGGGAGAAGGACGTGGCAATCCTGAAACAATCAGCCATTGAAAACCCTATAAGGGTCTCTGTGAGTCAGACATGACTCCACAGTACCCAACAACAACAACAACAAGGTTGTTTTAATAAAAAAATAAAATTGTAGGAAAACAGTAAGAACAATGGAATTGGATGACCATTTCTTTTAGTTTTTCTACATTTGTATAACCTTTATTATAGTGTTTAACTGTCATTGTTCTATTTTATTATTAATAATTGCTGCTTTTGTACTGTGCCTAATTTATAAATTAGATTTTATCATAGGTATGTATATATAGGAAAAAGCATAGTACACACAATTTTTGATATGAATGAGATGACCATTTCTAGGCTCAACTGATGCTCTGGACAAAGGTAACAAAAAGCTGAGAATATTTCATTATTAATTAAAAGCTAAGCATAGAAGCCAGAAGGTCTTCTTGGTAGCATATAAAGCAATATTTGACTCTTACAACAGAATAGCACAGAAAACCCAGCACTTAGTACTGAAAGTAGTAGAGCTCCAGAGTGGGTTAAATTCCCAACCAACACTGATGTGACATGGTAGGATATAACAGCAATGGAAATAGAGTGGTGATACATATTTTTGTGGACTTGAATAGTGACAAAGTTGGAGGGATAAATATAGGAACCTGATTCCCCAGCACACAGAGAGTTATGGAAATGGTTAATAGAACATTAGCACCCAGGAGATGAATAGAAGGATGTCCAACAATGTCATTGTGAAGTCTGTATTATCAAAAGAAATCAAGGAGGTCAGAAGGCCTAGAAAAGACACCCCAAAAAATCATGTCCTCTTGCCCAGCTTCTGGGCATAAGACAATTTTTGGACTCAAAAATCTACTGAAAATCAACTTTAAAGAAGTCAAGAAAAGGTTTATTCATGTTCTGTAATTATATTGTAAAACCACTGGTTGAGAAATATGCTTTTTACTCAAATCAAGCCGAAAAACCATATTCTTTATTTTTCTTCAAAAGAGCAGTCAGCACATTCTAAGTCACTTTTTTCCCCCTCCTCTTTGGGCAGCCCTAAAAGAACATTTCTTTAGAAAGCTGTTTCAGAGGTGCAGTCTGGAGGTTTATTTTAGATGTGACCACCTGCGTGAAGTGCAAGGGTTATTTTAAAAGGAGTTCTTTCATTTGTCTTTGTGGGAGAGAGGTTGCTTCAATCAAAATGACATCACATTTGTGGGACACCTGTGAAACTGTGCAGAAGTTGGCTCAAGTACAAAAGACTTTGTTTTCCTTTCTCTTTGCTCTGGTTGTTAACTTGATTTCTTCTTTCCATAAATTCTTTAATTGGTTTAATAAAATATACAACAAACTGTGAGTGCCCTTTTCTATTAGTTGCATTGTGTACATGTATGCAGTGAAGGTGAACTAACCAAAACACTGCATTTTGTTAAAATAAGAAAATTTAAATGTTTCAGAGCAGCTAGGAAATACTTAAGAGAAGAGAAAATTTAAAGCAGTAAAGGTTTCTTTGATAATAATTCTCATGTCCACAATTAGTTGCTCTTACAAAAATCTCCCGTGGTATTTTATGGGTAAGGAAGACAAAGCATAATACCTCTTTATTATTTCTGAAGCATGTGAAATTTTCCTACTGCAGATGTTAAGTTAATTTTTTAAAAGACAGAAACAAGAGATGGGATTGAATATTAACCATTACTGTATCCTAAGGCTAATCAGGTTGCTTAGGATGGCTCCAAGTTGGTTCAGGGTTTTATCTAGCATTTTCGGGGAAAGGTTTAATTTTTGTTTTCATAGAGGAGCTCATGCAATGAATAGAACTAGGGCATAGGGTTTCATAATTTCAGGTCACTTATGTGATTCATCACTGACCCTTCAAAAACTTCATGTTAAGTTTCAATTCTTGTTAAGAGGTAAAATTCAAGAGTTTTTTCCTTGCTCACTATCCTCCACTCTCCTTCCTTCTCCCCTTCTCTTCTTCCTCCTCCTCTTTCTTCTCTCTCTCTACTTTCCTCCATCCTCCCTGCCCTTTCTCCTGGCTTCTGTATATTTTCACCTTTGTAGTGTGTGAGTTTTCATATTTGATGTAAACTCTAAGACCTGTCTCACAAGACCTTTTCCTACCATGCTAGTTCTCTTGCTTTCTGAAACATGACTGTATATCTGCATATATATATATATATATATATATATATATATATATATATATATATGTATATATATAGTTTTCTAAGCCATGGTAGAATGAAAGTAGAGGCCAAGATGATGAAAAAGTGAGAGAAAAGTGAAAAAAGAGAACAGATCAGAGAAGTCAAGGAAATGAAAGAGAACATAAAGGAGGAACAATGGGAGAAAAGAAGAGCAATAGAGGATAGGGAAAGAGGAAGGAAGTAACAAGTATTCTGACTGGAGAACAACTATGAATGAGAAAAAAATCCTTGCCTTTATTTAAGGTTTGATCTTTTGCATTTGACTGTTATTTCATGCCCTCAGTCATATATTTGCATAGCAGCAAACTTCTTTGAGGTAGAAAATAAATCCCTCTGTCAATAATATGGTCAAGCTACAATGATATTGAGGAGAGATAAATCAAACAGGAAAGGGAATGGATTCTGTTTTTTTTTGTGAACTTAAAACTTATGCAATTTGGGTGGTTCTATTTAAAAATAATTCAAAGTTCAAAATTTTTGTTGTTAGGTGCTGTCGGTCCAGTCCGACTCACAGCCACCCTACGTACAGCAGATCAAAACACTTGCCAATTCTGTGCCAGGCAAACCATTTTATTTATGTTTAAGCCCATTGTTGCAGACACTGTGTCAATCCATCTGGTGGAGGGTTTTCCTCTTTTGCGATGACCTGCCACTCTTCCAAACATGATGTCCTTCTCCAGGGATTGTTCTCTCCTGACTACATGTCCGAAATATGTAAGACGCAGTTTGGCCATTCTTGCTTCCAAGGAGCACTCTGGTTGTACCTCTTCTAGGACAGATCTGTTGGTTCTTTTGGCAGTCCATGGTATATTCAATAGACATCTCCAGCACCACAATTCAAAAGCATCAATTCTTTTTCTGTCTCCCTTGTTCAATGTCTAGCTTTCACAACCATATGATGCCACTGAAAATACCATGGCATGAGTCAGACGCACCTTCGTCTTCAATGTGACATCTTTGCTTTTCAATACTCTAAAGAGATCTTTTGCCACAGCTTTTCCTAGAGCAATGCGTCCTTGGATTTCTTGACTGCTGCTTCCACGGGTATTGATTATAGAGCCAAGCAAAGCAAAGTCTTGGACAACCTCAATCTTTTCTCCATTTAATGTGAAGTTGCGTGCTGACCCAGTTGTAAGGATTTTTGTTTTGTTGATGTTTAGTCATAACCCATATTGAAGGCTATGATCTTTGATCTTCATCAGTAAATGTTTTAAATCCTCTTCACTTTCAGCAAACAGAGTGGTGTCATCTGCATAACGCAGGTTGTTAATGAGTCTTCCTCCAATCTTGATGCTATGTTCTTCTCCATAAAATCCAGATTCTTGGATTATTTGCTTAGCATATCAATTGAAGAGATTTGGTGAAAGTATACAGCCCTGAAGCACACCTTTCTCAACTTTAAACCACGCAGTATTTCCTTGTTCTATTCGAACAACTGCCTCCGGGTTCATGTATAGGTTTCTAATGAGCACAATTAGGTGTTCTGGTATTCCCATTTTCCGAAGTGTTATCCATAATTTGTTCTGATCCACACAATCAAACGCCTTTGCATATTAAATAAAACATAGATAGACATCTTTTTGATATTCTCTGCTTTCAGCTAATATCCACCTGACATCAGCAATGATGTCCCTGGTTCCCCGCCCTCTTCTGAATCCAGCTGGATTTTCTGATAATTCCCTGTCTATATACTGCTGCAGTCAGTTCTGAATGATCTTTAGTGGAATTTTGCTCGTGTGTGATATTAATGATATTGTCCGATAGTTTGCACATTCAGTTGAATCCCCTTTTTTGGGAATAGGCACAAATATGGATCTCTTCCAGTCAGTTGGCCAAGTAGCTGTTTTCCAAATCTGTTGGCATAAACATGTTAGCATCTCCAGTGCTGCATCTGTTTGTTGAAACATCTCTATTGCTGTCCCATCAATTCCTGGAGCCTTGTGTTTCACCAGTCCTTTCAAGGCATCTTCCACTTCGTCCTTCAACACCATTGGTTCCTCTTCATATGCAACTTCTTGTAATGGTTGGTCATCTACCAATTCTTTCTTGTATAATGACTCTGTGTATTCTTCCCATCTTCTTTTGATGTTTCCTGCATCACTTAATATTTTCCCTGTAGAATCCTTCACTACTGCCACTTGAGGCTTGAATTTTTTCTTCACTTCCTTAAGCTTGAGAAACATGGAGCGTGTTCTTCCCTTTTGGTTTTCTGCCTCCAGCTCCTTGTGCATGTTATTATAATATTTGTTTTTGTCTTCTTGACCTGCCTTCTGAAATCTTCTGTTTAGTTCCTTAACTTCATCATGTCTTCCTTTTGCTTTAGCTGCTTCATGTTTGAGGGCAAGGTCCAGTGTCTCTTTTGACATGCAATTTGGTCTTTTCTTTTTTTCTTATCTTTTTCAGAACTTTTTGCTTCCTTCTTGAATGGTATCTTTTATGTCATGCCACAACTCTTCTGGTCTCCTATCATTTGTGTCTAATGCATTAAACCTATTTTTGAAGTGGTCTCTGAACTCAGGTGGGATATACTTAAGGTCATACTGTGGCTCTCGTATACTTGTTCTAATTTTCTTCAGCTTCAGTTGGAACTTGCATATGAGAAGTTGATGGTCTGATCCACAGTCAGCACCTGGTCTTGTTTTGACATTTTGTATAGAGCTTTTCCATCGTCTCCTTCCACATATGTAGTCAATTTGATTCCTGTATGTTCCATCTGGTGAAGTCCATGTGTATAGTCTCTGTTTATGTTGTTGAAAAAATGTATTTGTAATGAAAAGGTCATTGATCTGACAAAATTCTATCATGTGATCTCCAGCTTTGTTTCTGTCACCAAGATCATATTTTCCAACTACTGAGCCTTCCTCTTTGTTTCCAACCTTTGCATTCCAGTCACCAGTGATTATCAGTATGTCTTGATAGCGTGTTTGATCTATTTCAGATTGCAGAAGCTGATAGAAGTCTTCCCTTTCTTCATTTGTGGCTTTAGTGGTGGGTGCATAAATTTGAATAATAGTCATATTAACTGGCCTTCCTTGTAGGTGTATGGATATTATTCTATCACTGACAACATTGTATTTCATGACAGATCTTGAAATGTCTTTTTTGATGATGAATGCAAACCCATTTCTCTTTAGTTTATCATTCCCAGCATAGTAGACTGTATGATTGTCTGACTCAAAATTGCCTATGCCGGACCATTTCAGCTCACTGATGCTTAGAATGTCAATGTTTATGCGCTCCATTTCTCTTTTAACAACTTCTAATTTTCATAGATTCATACTATGTACATTCCATGTTCCAATAATTAATGGATGTTTACAGTTGTTTTTCCTCATTTTGAGTCATGCCACATCAGCAAATGGAGGTCTGTGGGGCTTTACTCCATTTCTGTCATCACCGTAGACTCTACTTTGAGAAGGCAACTCTTCCCCAGTAGTCTTTTGAGTGTCTTCCAACCTGGGGGGCTCATTTTCTGGCACTATATCTGACAGTGTTTCTTTGCTATTCATAGGGTTTTCAATAGCTCGTTGTTTTGGGAGTGGCTCACCAGGTCCTACTCCCTAGTCTGTCTTAGTCTGGAAGCTCAGCTGAAAACCTGTTCGCCATGGGTAACCTTGCTCATATCTGAGGTACCAGTGGCATAGCTCTCAACCTCATCACAACACACAAGCCCCCACATTGTGGCAAACTGACAGATGTGTGGGGGAAAGTTCAAAATTAGATAATAAAATGAATATTTTATTTATTTATTTTGTCGTACTGGGGGTTGAACCCAGGGCCTCTGGCTTGCATGCTTTGTAAGTGCTGTACCACTGAGCTGCATCCCTAGCCCATATTTTTACTTTTTGAGACAGTGTCTCTCTAAATTATGCAGACTATTTTTGTTCTCAAACTTGCAATCCTTCTGCCTCTGCCTCCCAAGTCACTGGGATTACAGGTGTGTGCCACTATGACCAGCTAAAATGAATATTTACTATGAAAAATAAAATACACATTTTTTTCTTTTTGCGGTACTGGGAGTTGAACCCAGGACCTTGCATTTGCATGCTCTGCAAGTGCTGGACCACTGAGCTGTGCCCCCAGCCCATTTTTTTTTTTTTTTTTTACTTTTTGTTTGAGATCGGGTCTCACTAAGTTATGCAGACTGCCTCTGGTCTCTAACTTGCAATCCTCCTGCTTCCACCTCCTGAGCTGCTGGGATTACAGGTGTACACCACCATTCCCAGCTAAAATATTCATTTTTAAAAATCTGAAAAGTACCACAAGCACCACAAAATCTATAAAAATAACATTTATATTAACTATCTGACAAATCTCTATAAGAATCATCTATATCTTTGACTGCATACATTGAATTGAATTGGATTTCCATAGGATAACAGTTGTTTTTTTTTTTTCTAGTACTTAAGTGTGGGGCTCTCACCTCCTGGTCTGGCATGGATGTTTGCATGGGCAGTGCCACCATGCAGACAGATATCTAAACGCAAGTTACTCGGAACCCTCAGTTGAGGGGCAAGGACTCCTGCAGCCATCAGGAGAGACAGGAGAAAGGCAAAATCCTTGGGCATTTTTGCCTTGAAGGGACAAACACAGCTGTTTATTGCCTCTCAGCCCTGATAAGGGTGGACAGAAACCCAAACAAGTGCACAGCTATAACAAGTGTTAGCATCTTTTATACTGCCTCAAGGGCAGTCACTCCCATGTTGCTGGTAGAATTGAGAGAGAGTCTTTTCCTTGCTGGTGTTCCATAGCAGAGAGAGTTGTTTTTGTCTTGCAGGTGGAGTTGAGAGAGCATTCTTTCCACATTAGTAGTCAGACAGAGAAAGAGTTCTTGCTTTGTTGGTGGTCAGAGAGAGAGAGAGAGAGAGGGGGAGAGAGAGAGAGAGAGAGAGAGAGAGAGAGAGAGAGAGTTCTTGTCATCTTGCTAGTCCAGTCAAAAGAGAGTGAGTTGCTGCAGTGCCAGCTCCTTATATAGCTCGCCCGCAAATGGTCTGAGCCAATCAGCTTTGAGTCCAATTGTCCAATCAGGTTTGGGGGATTTTTGAAAAGTTTTGTACAAATGTCCTATCAAGTTACTTTCATTTTCCCTAGATTTCTAATTTACAAACCACATCTTCAAAAGTGGTTTTCCCAGTTTGTTTGTTTTTTTTTTAACCAGTTTCCTCCCAATTTCCCCCTACACTTAAGGGTTGAACCCAGAGACTTGAGTATGCTAGAAAAGTACTCTATCACTGAGCTGTACCCCTAGACAAGTTTTTATTTTTGTTCTGAGACAGGATTTTGCTAAATTGCATAGGCTGCCTCTGGCCTCAACCTCACAATCCTGCTGCCTCAGCTTCCAAAATAAATTGGATTACTAGTGTGTGCCATGCCACTTGCCATGATAACAATTTTGTTTACAGAAAAACAGAAAGATATCTCAGGCTCTAGCATGGTTAACTGCAATTTGTTTTTACTATTTATAGTTTAGGAAAATTTCTATTTTACAAATTATCATTGGTAATATCATACACTATAAATATTTTTAAATTAGGGTATAATTTACATAAGCCAGACACAATTATATTATGTGTATAGTTATATGAGTGTTGAGAAATAATAAGCTGATATAACCCATATCCCTATCAAGATGTGGAATATGTCTCTTTACTTTTTAATTTTTTTAAAGTCATTTTTGTTTTTATTAGTACTTTAATTGTACACATTTTTGGGATATAGATGGATAATTCCATTCAGGAATACATTGTGTAATTATTAAATTGGGGTTATTGAGATTTTCACCTCCTTGAGTATTTTACAAAAAATTTTTGACTAATATGTGATGATAATTGTACATATTTCTGAGGTACGTGTGACTTTTAAAGAAAATTACATATCGTAAGATTCATTGGGGCTGGGATTTAGCTCAGTTGGTAGAGTGCTGCGCTGCAGTCTCTGAGGTCCCGAGTTCAATTCCCAGCACCGCAAAAATGGGAGAAGGACCTGGCAATCCACACCCAAGGCAATCCCGAAATAATCTGCCATTGAAAACCCTGTGAGGGTCGCTATGAGTGAGATATTGACTGGATGGCACCTAACAACAACAACAACAACAAGATTCATTACAAGATTTTTATAGAACTGCACCCTGTATTTTGCACTTGTTCTTCCATCTTTACCCCTCTATGTTATTCCTCCCAGTCACACACTGTTCCCATCATCCACCCCTTCTGACTAGTCCTTTCGTCCTCATGTTGGGTCCACTTGTATTTTTCAATCTCAGATATGTACAACTGTACATCTGTATCTATCTATGTGTGTATGTTTATATATATATATATATATATATATATATATATATATATATG
>VMDO01028344.1:0-24064 GCA_007922755.1 Pedetes capensis
AATTCTAATATCATTTCTTCTGGCCAGAGTATGATTTAAATCCATTTATATTTATTGAAACTTGCTTTATAGCTCATTAAATGGTCTATCTTGATGAAAGTTTTATGTACCCTTTAGAAAATTTTCTGCAGATTTAGGTTTTGTTCTTGCACCACTTTTTGCCAACCTAAGGAACATTTTTTGCATTATTTTAAATGTGCAGATTGTTTTTCAACCAATCTTTCTAGATTTAATTGTCAGAAGATATCATTATTTTGGTTTACTTTTGAAAGCTATGTCTACCAGATGTAGAATTCTAGATTGAAGAAATTTTCTTGTAAAACTTCAATGATGTTATTCCACTATCTTCTGATTAAATGCTTTTAATAAGTCAGTGAATATTATTGTTATATCTTGAATGTAATTTTTAGTTTTCAAGATCTTTGTTTTCAAGATCTTCTCTTTCTCTTTGGTTTTTAGGAATTGACTATAACATGCTTAAGTGTTATTTTCTTGGTATTAATTTTGTTTAGGTTTTGTGGGGATATTGTGATCTTTGGGTTGATTACTTTGTTCAGTTTTGGAAAACTCATGGTCATTTTATGTTAAATGATGTGTTCTGTCAATTCTCTTTCTTTACCTTCTAAGATTCCAATTACATATATGTTAGGTCATTGGATATATGCCACTTTTCTCAGATGCAGTTTCAGTGTAAATATATAATGAGCTATGTTAGAACTTGGGAGAAGGACCTGGCAATCCACTCCCAAGGTAATCCCCAAACAGTCAGCCATTGAAAACCCTATGAGGGTCGCAATGAGTCAGATACCGACTCAAAGGCACCTAGCAACAACAACAATGTTAGAACTTACTAATGTTTCATCTGCCTACTACAGTTTACTGATAATCTCTTTGAAAAATGTTTCCTTTCACATATGCTATTTTTAATATATGACACCCATATTATTATTTTTAAATAGATCCCATATTTGTTGAAATATCAGTTAATGCTTTAAAAAAATCTTTTATAAATGTATTATGTCACCTGCACCTTCACATTTGTTTGTATTGATGACTTCTTCTCTTGATGGTAGACCACGCGTTCTTGCTTTATACTTGGTGCTGGATATCATATGTAAAAGAACAGTAGAGGCTGATGTAAATAGTATTGATGTTTAAAAATGGTGCACTGCTTTTCCTGTCCAGGTGCTATTAGGAGTCATTCTGGGGTTGGTCTTGGTTTATGCTATCTTTGTTTTAGTTCAGGTCTGTCCAACCCATGGTCTATAGGCTGCATGCAGCTCAAGACAGCTAGTAATGCAGACCCACAGTTTTATATTGTTCTTGTTTCTCTAAAATTTCTAATAAAAATATTAAATAAAAATTCTTTTTATGTATACACACTAACTACGCTATATAGTATATGTGTGTCCCAAGACAATTCCTCTTTACTTGTGGCTGAGGGAAGCCAAAAGTTGGACACTCAGTCTAGTTAGGTCGATTTCATCAAAGCTTTAGATTATATGAGGACAGCCACAGACTCTTTCCTTTAGCAAAGATTTGGATCTGAAGGTTTGTCATTTACTGCTACTAGACTTCAACAGGCCATCCATGCCTATCCCTCAGTGGTTCTCTTCCAGGTGTCTTACTCTCTTTCAAGAGTAGAGGCTACTGCTTTGTACTCAATATAAAACTCGGAACTTATGTGATATTCCTCCCAGTTTTTATGCTCTGTCCTAAAAATTCCACAAAGTCTAAGCTACTACTGCTCAATGCTTCTCCTTTGGTACTTCTCCCATGTCCTAGCAAAAAATGGCCACTTCCTGTATTTAGTAGAAAGTCTAACATGATCATTGAGTATCTTCAGTTCTCTTGCACTTTTTTTCAGCTACCAGCAGGCCTCCTGAGCTTGCACGTCAATGTTCTCCCTCAGCTTTCCTTCTGTTCCCCTAGTGTGGACATCAGTAGCTAGAATTCAGTTTAGGTTTTGGATCTGTCACAACATTTCTTTCAGTTGTTCTGTTCCATTCTGAGACTTCAGCAGGTCCTTCATGCCTAGACCTGAGAAGGGACTTCTCTTCTCTGACATCAGTCTTTTTTGTATGTACTCAAGAAAGGTTTATAGAAACACTTGATAATATGTGCAAGTTCCTCTTGAGTTTGAAGCTTCCACGAATCCTCAATCAGCATGCCAGCTCACCTTAAACCTTAAAAAATTGTGTTATAAATTCTATTTTGTTTTTATTCTTTTTACAACAGCTTCCAGCAAAAACACAAACATCTCCAGGTCTATTAACTCTTAGGAAGGACTTTTGTAACTTTTTGGATTGTAGTTTATTAGTTTTTGTGACTTCAATTTTGATTTTGTAAATGGTATAGCAGAAGAAACCCACTTAGTGGATTTTTTAGTTAACATATTAATTGTTCTAGAATGATATCTAGACTTTGTCTATATTTAATTTTGTCTATATGCTGGGATTTTTCCACTGGTCCATATATTAGTGCCATAACTTTCTTGATATCATTGAATATAATATTAATAGCTATTTTAAGGTGTTTTTATAGCAATTCCAGTATCTATTCCTATTAAGCTCTTTAAATTAGAACACATTTTTTACTTAATTCATATGTCTGTTGTTGTTGTTGTTAGGTGCCGTCGAATCGGTATCCAATTCATAGCGACCCTCATAGGGTTTTCAGTGGCTGTTTCAGGATTGCCTTGGGAGAGGATTGCCAGGCCCTTCTCCCATTTTTTCAGTGCTGGGAATTGAACTCGGGACCTCAGATACTGAGCGCAGCACTCTACCAACTGAGCTAAATCCCAGCCCATTCATATGTCTAGTGATTTTTAATTTTGAGGGGGTGTGGGCTGTACTTGGGAGTTTAGTCATGGCCTTGTATATACTTTACAATTGCTATACACTGGGCTGCATCCCTTGCTGATTTTAATTATTTTATTTTAAGACAGAGGCTTGCTAAGTAGTGCTGGCTGTGTCTGACCTCAAAATCTCGATCCTCTGCATCAGCCTCCTGAGTCACTGGGATGAGAAGCATGTGCCACTATGCTCAGCTGGTTTTTAATTTTAAATAATTGTACTTGATTTGTATTATCATGGTATAAATTTGCTATTATTTTACATTTACCCTACTTTTGGCCATATAAAGTGGAGTTCTTATAAAAAACAGAAAAAATAGTTGAGTTTTTCTTTCTTCTTTTGACAATTATGGTATGTAGAGTACTTAATTTGGAGTAAATTGATATACATTTGACTTCAAATCTATTTCATTGCTATTTGTTTCATCTGTTCTTTATTTTCATTTTCTTTTACTCCTTTCTTTTAGATTAATTCAGTAATATTGATGATTCAGTTTTTCTTTTTTATTTATTAGCTATTACTCTTTTATAGTAGTTACTTTAAGATTTATAGCATACATTTTTAAATTGCTTATTTACCCTCTAGTAATATTGTTTCTCTTGTCATATAGTAAAAGAATCTTACAATATTATACTTGTATTTCCTTACTCTCATTCTGTAATTATTGGCATACATTTTAATACTATGTTGTTGTTGTTAGGTGCCGTCGAGTCGGTATCCGACTCATATCGACCCTCATGGGGTTTTCAATGGCTGTTTTGAGATTGCCTTGGGAGTGGATTGCCAGGCCCTTCTCCCATTTTTGCAGTGCTGGGAATTGAACTCAGGTCCTCAAAGACTGCAGCGCAGTGCTCTACCAACTGAGCTAAATCCCAGCCCAATACATACATATATATATATATGTACATATACATATATATATTATGTATATTATAAATTCCATGATGCAGTGCTCTATTTTACCAGTTACATATTCCATTAGATTTTAAGGAGACTTAGCAATTAGTAAAAGTCTTTTATATTAGCCCACATGTTTACCATTTCCAGAGATCTTCTTTCTTTTGTATAGAAACTGATTTCCATCTGCTATATCATTTTCTTTCTGACTGATAGTCTACTATTAATTTTTCCTATAATACAAGTATGCTTGTGATGATTTGTTTTTATTTTTGCATATCTGCAAAAAAGCCTTTATTTTACCTTCAGTTTGACAGACACTTTCACTGGGCATAGAATTCTCTGCTGACAAATATTTCATTCTACATTTAAAAGATAGTACTACTGTTCTTTTTCAGACTCTTTGGTGATAAGAAGTCTGCTGTCATTCTTATGCAAAAATAAAATGCCTTGATGGTATTCTTTATGTTCATTTTACATGGTGTTTATTAAGCTTCTTGGTTCTGGCAGTTTACAGTTTTCATTAAATGTGTAAAAATTTGACTTCATTTCTTCAATTTTTTTTCTGTTCCCCTTACCTTTTCTTCAGTGACTCCCATTACATGTAAATTAGATGGTCATTGGTGCTGCTTCCTTTTGTTCTGTCTTTTTCTTTGTGTTTACCTTTGGTTGGTTTCTACTGCTATGACCTCAAATTTACTAACATCTTCTTCTGTAGAATGTAATCTAGTTTTAATCTCATCCAGTGTACTTTCCATCTTACACATTGTAGTTTATCTCTAAAAATTCAGTTTGGATTTTAAAAGTGTCTTTCTTGTCTCTTTTTGAAATCCTTACCCACTTGAACAAAGGGAATATAGTTATAATAACTTTTAGTGTCTCTGTCTATTAATTATACTATTTATGTGATTTAAGTAACTTTTCATTGAGTTTCCTCTTCGTTATGGGTTTCATTTTTCAGTTTCTTGGTATACCTCCTAATTTTTGGTTGTATGACAATCATTTTTCATTTAACTTTGTTGTAATTCTAGATATTTTCATATCCCTACAAATATTCTTGAGTTTTTTTCTGGGACACAGTTAAGTTATTTGAAAACAATTTGATCTTTTTGAGGTATGTTTTTGATCTTTGTTAGGTGGAACTAGAAAATGTTTAATCTTGATATGACTTTTCTCCATGACTATAGCAATATCCCTGTGAATTATGAAGTTTTTCTACTCTGGGTGGTGAGAACATGAACATTTTCTGGTGATATGTGATATCTGAGAATTTTCCCTCTGTTCCTTTTTGGTGTCTCTTTTCCAAGTCTTGAGTACTTTCTTCAGATGCATCCACTGGTCAGTATCCAACTCAGGACTTGAAATAGACTGTAGTTCTGTGTTCTCTTTCAGTATAGATTTCTCCCTTTCAGTACATTGACATTTGGACACAGGTCACACTGGCTTCCTCAATTACATATTTATATTAACTCCAGGAAATTGCTGATCTCTATCTTAGTTTCCACTCCCTTGCCCTGTATTCTAGAAAGGAGGAGACTCAGAAAGTATGATAGTTCTTTCCTCATTTGTTTCCAATTTCTCATGGATTACTGTTTTCTACTACTTGATATTCCATGTCTTGAAAACTATAGTTTTTATATAATTTGTGCAATTTTTTTTACCTGTTTCAAATGAGAGGGTGAATCTAATTCCTGTTGGTCTGTGTCGGCACAAGTACAAGTATATTTCGATATCTTTTCAACCATATAGAAACATTTAAAAAGTACTTTATAGTATTTTCATATATACCTTTACTGATTTTCACCATTTTATATTTTATATATTCATTCTCATCCTCTCTCTTTTTCCCTCCCCCTCCCTCCCTGCCCCCTCCCCCTCCCCATTTTCCCAGGAAAATTTTCGTAATATGAAGACATCATGTAACTTTATACCTAACTGTTGTTGTTGTTGTTAGGTGCCGTCGAGTCGAGTCCGACTCATAGCAACCCTATGTACAGCAGATTGAAACACTTGCCGATTCTGTGCCAGGCAAACAATCTTATTTATGTTTAAGCCCATTGTTGCAGACACTGTGTCAATCCATCTGGTGGAGGGTTTTCCTCTTTGGCATTGACCTGCCACTCTCCCAAACATGATGTCCTTCTCCAGGGATTGTTCTCTCCTGACTACATGTCCGAAATATGTAAGATGCAGTTTGGCCATTTTTGCTTCCAAGGAGCACTCTGGTTGTACTTCTTCTAGGACAGATCTGTTGGTTCTTTTGGCAGTCTATGGTATATTCAATAGACGTCTCCAGCACCACAATTCAAAAGTATCAATTCTTTTTCTGTCTCTCTTGTTCAATGTCCAGCTTTCACAACCATATGAAGCCACTGAAAATACCATGGCATGAGTCAGATGCACCTTCATCTTCAATGTGACCTAACTAGCAGTATGTATATACTAAGGACATGGGCATTCTCTCTATAACTTGATTACAATTATAAACAATAGGAAATTTGATATTAATAAAATCCTTTCACCTTATTCTTTTTATCAATTGCCCTTATAAATTCTTTTTTAGCTATTGATTGTTCCCAGTCTAGGATCAAATCCAGAATCTTGCATTACATTTAGTTGTCACATCTTTTTAGTGTCTGATTTGGAACAGTTCTTCAGTCTTTCTTTGTGCTTCTTGACCTTGAACTCTTGAAAAATTCAAGGTAGCTACTTTGTAGAATGTTCCTCAATTGTGATTTGTCTGATGTTTCTTCATGATTAGATTCAGGATATGCACTTTTGGCAAGAATACCACTGAAGTGATGGTGTGTGGTTCTCAGTGAATCTTATTAGAAGGCACATAATGTCAGCCTAATCCCAACTGGCTATGTTAGTTTTAATGACTTGGATAGTGTTTTCTAAGCTTCTACACTTTAAAATATCCCTCTTTGTAATTAATAAGTAATTTTGGCCAAAATTTTTAATAATATATGAAAAAACAACTCTCAATGAAACTTTTAATGCACTGGTTTTAGCATCTAACGGCAATTTTCTAATTCCATCAGCTTTTCTGTATTTATTACTTGGATTCTACTATGAGGAAAAACTTTCCTTATACTACATATTAATCAAATTTCCTTTATTATAATGAAAACCTGAGATAGTAACTTATAAAGAGAAAATGTTTATTTTGGCTAACAGTTTTGAAGGTTTCAGTCCATGATTGATTGGTTCCATTGCTTTGGTCCTGTGGAAAGACTGCGCATCACAGCTAGAACACATGATCAGCAAAATTATTCATCTCATGAACCAGGGAGTGAAAAGAAGAGAGGGACAAAGTCCCACAGTACCCTTTAGGGTTATGCCCCCAATGACCTAACAACCTCCCACAAGTCTCTACCTCTCAAAGTTTCCACCATCTCCAAATAGCATCACCCTGTGGATTAAGCATTTAACACATGGACATTTGGGTACCATTCAACATGAAAACTATAGCACTGTCCAAGTTTTATATTTTTATAATAGTGGTCTTATGCATTTTTTATTAATGGGTTATAATATATTTTTATTATATCTCTTGATGCTCAAGTTGTCCCAGATTTGACCAATGTGGGTATTGTGTTGAATCTGTAGATGGCTTCAGTTGTTGTTGTTGTTAGGTGTTGAGTAGGTATTCAACTCATAGCAACCTTTTGTACAACAGGTGAAACAATATTGTTAGTGATTCTCTGCTATTCATAGGGTTTTCAATGTTGTTGTTGTTGTTAGGTGCCACCAAGTTGTGTATGACTCATAGCGACCCTCTTAGGGTTTTCAGTGGCTGATTATTTTGGGATTGCCTTGGGAATGGATTGCCACATCCTTCTCCCATTTTATGTGGTGCTGGGAATCGAACTAGGGACCTCAGAGACTGCAGAGTGGCACTCTACCAACTGAGCTAAATCCCAGCCCCAAGGTGCTGTGGAGTCGGTGTCTGACTCATTGGGACCCTACGTATAATAGATGAAACACTTGTCAGTGCTTCTCTGCTATTCATAGGGTTTTCAATGGCAGATTGATTTTTAGGAGTAGATTGCCAGGTCCTTCTCCCAAGCCTACAACACCTGGTGTGCCCAGGCGGTCTCCCATCCAAGAGTACTAACCAAGCCCGACCCCACTTAGCTTCTGAGATCTGACGGGGTCAGATGCCACAGGGCTATGGCTGCAGGCTAGGGTTTTTAATAGCTGTTTGTTTTTTGGGGAATGGATTGCTGGATCCTTTTCCCAAACCTACAGCACCTGGTGTTCCCAGGTGGTCTCCTATCCAAGTACTAACCAGGCCTGACCCTGCTTAACTTCTGAGATTTAATGGGATCAGACACCACAGTAGTATAGCCTTTCTCAAAATATTAATTCTGCTGACGCATGTACAATAGGTGTCTCCTTCCATCTTCTAGTGTTTTCTTGAATTTCTTTCCTCAGCATTTTTAAGTTTTCACTGTAGAGGTTTTTCATCTCCTTGGTATTCCTAGGTATGTATGTATGTATGTATGTATGTATGTATGTATGTATGTATGTACGTATTTTTTGAGGCTCTTCTGAACGGGGTTGCTTTCCTGATTTCTTGCTCAGGGTGATTGTTATTGGTATGTAGAAATGCTACTGATTTTTGGATATTAATTTTGTATCTTGCTACTTTGCTGAAAAGGTTTTTCAGATCTAACAGTTTTCTGGTAGAGTCTTTAGGGTCTTAAGTATAGGATCATACCATCTGTAAACAAGGATAATTAGACTTCTTTCCTATTTATATCCTTTTTGTTTCTTTCTTTTGCCTTATTGCTCTGGATAAGACTTCAGTCACTATATTGAATAAGAGTGGAGACAGTGGAAACTTTTGTTCCTTCTTGATTTTAGAGGAAATTCTTTTAATTTTTCATCATTTGGTATACAATGTTGGCTATAGTTTTGCCATAGATAGCCTTTATTATGTTGAGGTATGTTCCTCTATTCCTAATTTCTTTGGGACTTTTATAATGAATGGACTTTTTCAAGGACTTTGCTTGCATCTATTTAGATGATTTATAACTCTATTTATATGTTGTATTATTTTTATTGATTTATATATGTTGAGCCATCCTTGTATCCCTAAAATGAAACCAATTTGATTATGATGATCATGACTTTTTAAATGTGTTGTTGGATTTGGTTGGCAAGTATTATATTGCAAGTTTTGCATATGTGTTCATCAGGGAAATTGGATTATGCTATTGTTGCTAGCTGCCATTGAGTCAGGTCCAACACATAGTGACTCTATGTACAACAGAACAAAACACTCCCTGACAATGTGCCAAGCATATGATCCCTTTTATTTCAATGCCACTGTTGTAACCCCTATGTTAACCCATCTAGTTAAGGGTCTTCCTTTTCTTATTGTCATGCCACTGTCCCAAATATGAACTCCTTTTCCAGGGATTGGTCCTGCCTAACATGTCCAAAATACATAAGATGCAACCTAGCCATCCTTACTTCCAAGGAACCCTCTGGTTGTACTTCCTCTAGGACATAGCAGATGGTTCTTTTGGCAGTCCATGGTATTCAATATTCGTCTCCAGCACCATTTTTCAAAAACATCAATTCTTCTCCTATTTCCCTTATTCAATGTCCAGCTTTCACAACCATATGATGCTACTGAAAATACAATGGCATAATTCAGGGGCACCTTTGTCTTCAGTATGACAACTTTACTTTTCAACAATTTAAAGAGGTCTTTTGCAACAGCTTTTCCCTATTCTGTCTTTTGATTTCTTGACTGCTGCTTCAATGGTCATTGATTGTAGAACCAAGTAAAGCAAAATCTTGGACAACCTCATTTTTTTCTCCATTTATCATGAAGTTGCTTACTGACCCAGATGTAAGGATTATTGTTGATATTGAGGTACAATCCATACTGAAGACTGTGCTCTTTGATCTTCATCAATAAATGTTTCAAATACTCTTCAGATTCAACAAGGAAAGTTGTGTCATCTGCATAATGCCGTTTGTTAATGAGTCTTCCTCCAATCCTGATGCTGCATTCTTCTTCATAAAATGTAGCTTCTCAGATTATTTGTTCAGCAAAGAGATTGAAGAGGTGTCGTGAAAGGATACATCCCTGATGCACACCTTTTTTGACTTTAAAACAGTGTGTCCTTGTTCTGTTTGAATGACTACCTCCTGATGCATGTACAGATTCTTCATGAGAGTATGATTAAGTGCTCTAGTGTTCCCATTCTTCACAACACTATCTGAAATTTGTTGCGATCCACACAGTTAAGTGCCTTTGCATAGTCAATAAAAGATGGATAGACATCTTTTTGGTATTCTCTGCTTTTGGCTAATATACATCTGACTTCAGCAAAGATGCCCGTCATGTTCTCTTCTGAATCCAACTTGATTTCCCAGCAGTTCTCTGTCTATATACTGTTACAGTTGCTTTTGAATGATCTTTAGCAAAATTTTGCTTGCATGAGATATTAATGATACTTGGTAATTTCCACATTCAGTTGAATCCCCTTTCTTAGGAATAGGCACAAACATGGATTTCTTCCAGATAGTTGGCCAGGTAACTGTTTTCTAAATTTCTTGGCATAAACAGGTTAGCATCTCTAGCGCTGCATCTCTCTGTTGAAACATCTCTATTGGTATTCTATCAATTCCTTCAGACTTATGTTTTGGCAATTCCATCAAGGCAGCTTCCATTTGGTCCTTCAGTACTATTGGTTTCTGATCCTATGCAACCTCTTGAAATGATTGCCCACCTACCTATTCTTTTTGATATAATGACTCTGTGTATCCCTTCCATATTCTTTTGATGTTTCCTGCATCACTTAATGTTTTCCCTGTAGAATTCTTCACTATTGCCACTAGAGGTTTGATTTTTTTCTTCAATTCCTTAAGCTTGAGAAAAACAGAGCATGTTCTTCCCTTTTGGTTTTCTTTCTCCAGCTCTTTGTACATATCATTATAATATTTTATTTTGTCTTCTCAAAATGCCCTTTGGAATCTTCTGTTTAGTTCTTTATCTTCAGCATGTCCTCCTTTTACTTTTGCTATTCAACATTCAAAGGCAAGTTTCAGAGTCTCTTTTGATATTTGATTTGGTCTTTTCATTTATTCCTATCTTTTTAATGAACTTTTGCTTTCCTTATGAATGATGTGTTTGATTTCATGCTGCAACTTGTCTGGTCTTTGATCATTAGTGTCTAGTGCATCAAACTTGTTCTTCAAGTGGTCTCTGAACTCAGTTGTGATACACTCAAGGTCATACCTTAGCCCTTATCCACTTGTTCTAATTTTCTTGAGTTTCTGTTTGAACCTGCATGTGAGCAGTTGATGGTCTGATCCACAATTATTACTTGATCTTGTTCTGAAATTTGATATTGAGTTTTTCCACAACTGTAGTCTATTTGGTTCCTATATGTTCCATCTGGTGAGTTCCATGTATGTTCATCAAGGAAATTGGAGTATAGATTTCTTTAATTGTTGTTTTCTTATCTGGCTTTCGTGTCAGGATAATATTGGCTTTATAGGATGAGGTTAGAAGCATTCTTTCCCTTTCTGTTTATGGAATAGTTTGGGGGGCATACAGGTTAATTCCTCTTTAAAGGGGTGGTAGAATTCAGGTATGGCTCCATCAGATCCTGAACTTTTCCTTGTTTGTTTTTGTTAGGTATTGATGAGCCAGATTGACTTATAGTTACTGTATGCACAACAAAACAAAACATTCCCCACCACTGTGCCATGCCCAGCACTATGCCAGTGCTTCTCTGCTATTCAGAAAGTTTTCAATGCCCAATTGTTTCAGGTTTGGTTCAGGAGTGCCACATCCTTCTCCCATTTTGATGGTGCTGGGGATTGAACCCAGGGCCTTAGAGACTGCGGAGTAGCCCTTTACCAACTGAGGCCAATTCTTTATTACCGCTTCAATTTTATTTCTTACTATAGATTTATCCTTTTGATTTAATTTTGGTAGGCCACTTATGTTAAGGAATCTATCATTTTCTTCTAAAGTTTCTACTGTCTTGTAATATAAATTCTCAAAATATTCCCTAATGATCTTCTGTATTCCATTGGTATCTATTGTAATGACACCCTTTTCATCTCTAATTTTGTTAATTTTTACCTCTTTCTTTTCGTTAGGTTGGCTAAGTTGTGTCAATCTTGTTTATCTTTTCAAAACACTAAGTCTTTGTTTCATTGATTCTTTGTATTCTTTTAGTGTCCATTTCATTAATTTTCACTTTGATCTTTATTATTTCTTTCCATCTACTAATTTTGGTTTTGTCTTGTTTTTATTGTTTAATACCTTAAATTGTATCATTTAGGTTATTTATTTGAACTCTCTCTGATTTTTTTTATGTAAGCACTCATGGCTATAAACTTCTTCCTTTATAAATAAAATAAACTGCTTTTACTTTATTTTAAAGGTTCTAGTAGGTTGTGTTTCCATTTTCACTTGATTCTACAATTTTTAAAATTTGCCCTTTGATTTCTTTGATGACCAACTGATTATTCAAGAGTGTGCTATTTGAGCTGGGCACAGTGGCATATGCCTATAATCCCAGTGGCTTGGGAGGTGGAGGCAGGCAGGAGGATCCCAAGTTCAAGACCAGAGGCAGTCTGTGTAACTTAGTGAGACCCTGTCTCAAAAAGTAAAAAAATGGGCTGAGGGTGCAGCTCAGTGGTCCAGCACTTGCAGAGTGTGCAGGCGCGAGGCCCTGGGTTCAACCCCCCGTACCGCAAAAAAAAAAAAAAAAAAAAAGGGTGTGTTATTCAATCATCATATATTTGTTGTTGTTGTTGTTGTTGTTATTTTTATTAGGTGCTGTCAATTTGGGTGCAACTCATAGCAACCCTATGTACAACAAAACAAAACACCCTCCAATATTGTACCATGCCCAGCACTATGTTAGTGCTTCTTAGCTATTCATAGGGTTTTCAACATGTATGTTTAGGTTTTTTTATTTTTCTTGCTGTTGATTTCTAGTTTTATCCTGTTATTATCTGATAAGATACAAGAGATTATATCCATTTAAAAAATATTTGTTAAGAATTGTCTTGTGACCTGAGTTTTGATCTATTTTGAAAAAGTCCCATGTGCTACTGAGAAGAATGTATATTCCATAGCTGTTGGATGAAATATTCTGCAAATGTGTGTTAAAGTCATTTAATCTATGGTGCCATTTGAGGTTTTCTTATTGATTTTTTTTGTTTGGATGACCTGCCTATTGATGACAGTGGGACATTGAAGTCACCCAATAATGGAATATTTGTGTAAACACATATGGCCATAGAAAGCAATAAAGTGCTGATGTACAGCAACATGGATAATTTTGTAAACATGATGCTAAGTGAAAAAGCCAGGTGTAAAAGGGCACATATAATATGATACTACTTATAGAATGTCCTAAATAGATAAATCTATACAAATAGAAAGCATATTAGTAAGGAGGGAATGGGTGTAATTACTTAATAGATTCAGGGTGTCTCCTTAGAGTGATAAAAATATCCTGGAAATATCCAGCGGTGATGACTAGACAACATTGTCAACATACTAAAAACCATTGAATTTTACCATCTAAGATGGCTGATAATGAATATTCTGTTCTATGAATTGTATCTTGATAATAATAAAAATTTAAAAATAAAAAATACAATCTCTTTACATTTTTCATGGTTCTCATTTCTTTGTGTAGATCTGAGTTTTCATCTGCTATTATTTCTCTGTATTCTGAGACACTTCTTTCTCTCTCTCTTTTTTTCTTTGTCTTACTGGTGAACTGAAACCACATTACCACTGAGCTGCATGCCCAGCCCATTTTTTATTTTTTATCTTGAGACAGGATCTCGCTAAGTTACACAGACTTCCTCTGGCCTCGAACCTGTCATCCTCCTGCCTTTGCCTCCCAAATTGCTGGGATTAACAGGTGAGCACCACTGTGCCCAGTACATTCTTAGCGTTAACATTCTATAGTGCAGGTCTTTTAGGTATGAATTATCACAGGATTATTTTTTCTTACCAAATATTTTTTCATTATTTTTAAGAAAATTTAGGCTGGATTTAAGATTCCAGGTTGAAATTTTTTCTTAATACTTTATTTTTCAAGTGTATTCCCCCCCTTTTAAAATTTCCTTCCTTTCTCAGCTTCCAAGTACAAGAGTATTGTTGGTGTTGTTGTTGTTAGGTGCCGTCAAGTTGGTATCTGACTCATAGCGTCCCTCATAGGGTTTTCAATGGCTGACTGTTTCGGGATTGCCTTGGGAGTGGATTGCCAGGTCCTTCTCCCAATTTTGCGGTGCTGAGAATTGAACTCAGGACCTCAGAGACTGCAGCGCAGTGCTCTACCAACTGAGCTAAATCCCAGCCCCACAGGAGTATTAGGCAGAATAATATTTTCCCATGTCCCTTGTCCTCAGGGTTTTCTTCTAACAAATATTTTCTTTCTACTTTTCCAACTAAATTATTCTTATGGATACCTCTTCATATTTATTTTTTATTCCTTCTCTAGTATAGTATAATATAATCCATTTAATTTTTCATTTCATTGATTATACATTATAATTCTGGTGTTTTTATATTTTATGGTTTCCATTTCTCTGCTGAGACTTTTCATGTAATTATTTAAGCCATCTATCTATCTATCTATCTATCTATCTATCTATCTATCATTTATCTATCTATCTACTATTAAATTTAGTTTAGTTTTTGTTGTTTGCACTACTGAGGGTCCAACCTAGGGACTCTGGCATGGCAGACAAGTGCTCTACCATTGAACTACACCTGTAGTCCTAAGGCTTGAATGTATCTAAAATAACTGATTTGAAGTTCTTATTTGTTAATTCTACCATTGTAGTCTTTGGGTATGAGATTTTACTAAATGCTTCCTCTCTTATCTTTGGACATATTTTCCTCTTTCTTTGTTTTTCATTCTAAATGGAGCACTGCAGATATGGCATGGTTTAGAGACTTTGAATTCTTGTATCTTCTTCTGTTGAGTGTTGAGTTTGGTTTTAGCCAGAATTTAATTGGTGTGTATTTAAACTTCAGACAGAGTCTTCTTTGTTGTGCTCACTAGCTGAAATATCCTCTCAGCCCTTTTAACTTCATTTTCACCAGGCTTCCTGAAGTTTTCCCATGCATGTGCATTTTAGTGATCAACCAAGAATTGGGCAGAATTAGTATTCATATATAAGAGCTTACCCTTTCATTAAGCCTCTTCCTTCCCACAATTTCTGCCTTAACTCTCTGGCTGGGCTGGGGTTTAGCTCAATTGATAGAGTGCTGCTCCACAGACTCTGAGGACCAGGGTTCAATCCCTAGCACTACAAAAATGAGAGAAGGACGTGGCAGCCCACTCCTAAAACAATCAGCCACTGATTGCTATGAGTCATACCCAACTCCTCAGTAGCTAACAACAACTCTCTAGCTGCTTTACCAGGTCCCGTTTCTTCCTCTGATTTCTCAATCCAGTAATGCTAGAATTTTCTCCAACTTTGTGTGATATGTACTGGGAAGTGGCCTTTAGTGAAAAGGTGTATGTATGAAAATGTAACCTTGTGGATATCACCCTTTTGAGGGTCAAATTTACATTTCTACCTGCTCTTGGTCACTGTACCAGTTTCTTGGGGCTGATGTCACAGGGTGCTACAAAATGTGTGTCATAGGCAATGGAAATTAATTTTTCCTTAGTTCTGGACCTGAAGTCTGGCATCAGTGCATTGGCAGGTCAGTTCCTTCTAAGGGCTGTGAGGAAGAATCTGTTCTCTGCCTTTGTCCTCATTTTTAGTGGTTTTCTGCTAGTGTTTGGTATTATTTGGACCATAGATGCATCACCTGAACACTTGCTTTCATCCTCACATGATGGTCTATTTTGTGAATGTCTCTGTGTCCAAATTTCCCCCTTTTTATAAGGACACTAATCCTATTGCACCAGAGCTCACCTTAGTACCTACTTTAACTTGATTACCTCTATCAGGGTCCTTTGTCCCCAAAAGGTAACATTCTGGTATGCTGGTATTCTGGTTGTTAGGACTTCAATTTATCTTTCCTGGAGGGATGTAACTTGTAACAATCATCCTCTAGTGTCTTCAAATCATTTTCCCCTAAATACATAGTCCAGGTTTTATAATTATTATTTGTGGATATTCTTCTAGCATTAAAAGTTGGCATTTTCTAAGAATTTTTATGTAAGTAGACATTGTGGATAATATGTTGTAGGGAGTCTGGTTTGTGTTGGTTTTCTTGATGTAGTGTTTTGTTCTATACACAATTCAATATTGGCTGATCTTGAAGTTTTTAGAGTTGTATGCATCTGGGGCCTTATTGTACTTTATGTATTTCCTTTTTATTGTTTTTATTCTTTTATCCACCTTTGGGGCTTGGGTTTAGCTCAGTTGGTAGAGTGCTGCTCTGCACTCTCTGAGAACCTGGGTTCAATCCCCAGCACTGCAAGAATGGGAGAAAGATTTGGGAATCTACTCCCCAAATAATCCCCCAGTCAACCATTGAAAATCCTGAGAGCCAGACACAACTTGATGGCACCTAACAACAACAACAATTTTGCACCTTTATTGAGGCAAAATATATGCAATAAAATTTTATATATTTAAGATATACAATGTGGTGATTTGGCATAGGTATTACATTGTGAAATGATTACCACAATCAAGTTAATTAACACATGCATCACCTCACATAGTTACCTTATTTTGTTTCATGTGTGGTAAGAGCACTTAAGATTTACTCTCTTAGAAAATTTCAATTACAAAATGCAGTGTTAATAACAAACATCATGCTATATGTTAGATTCCTCAAATTTATTCATCTTAACTGGATGTTTTCATTCTTTGATCAACACCTCCCTATTTCCTTCAACTCCCAGCCCCTGGAAGGTACCATAATACTCTCTGGTCTTATGAGTTGGACATTTTTAGCTTCCATATATCAGGGGAAATTATATAATATTTGTCTTTATGTGTCTGGCTCATTTTGCTTAGCATAATGTCCTCCAGGGCCTGCAGCTGTAGCACTGTGTCATCTGATCCCATAAGGTCTTGGAAAGCTAAGCAGGGCTGGGCCTGGTTAGTACTTGGATGGGAGACTGCCTGGGAACACCAGGTGCTATAGGCTAGGGAGAAGGACCCAGCAACCCACTCCCCAAAATCAATCCACCATTGAAAACCCTATGAACAGCAGAGAAGCACTGACAATAGCGTTTCACCTATTGTATGTAGGGTCGCTATGAGTCGAACACTGACTCCACGGCACCTAACAACAACAGTGTCCTCCAGGTATACCTATGTTGTTGCCAGTGGCATAATTTTCTTCTTTTTCTGGTTGCATAATCTTCCATGATAAGTGTGTGTATCTATATGTATAGACATATAAATGTCTATCATATTTTTTGTATTCATTATGTTGATGGTCCAGAATCTTGGTTATTGTGAATAGTGAACATGGGACTACGGATGCTCCTTCAAGATACTAATTTCTTTTCCTTTAGATATAAATCTAGAATTGAGATTCCTAGATCATTGGTAATTCTATTTTTAATTTTTCGAGTACCAATTTCCATCAAGTTGTAGCAGTTTTCATTCTCACCAAATGTACACAAGGATTCCCTTTTATTTATACCCTTGTCAATACTTGTTACCTCTTTCTTTTACAATAATAGCCAGTGAGGTAATATCTCATGTGGTTTTCATTTGCATTTCCCTGATTAATGATGTTGAAAATATTTTCATATGCCCTTGGCCATTTGTACATCTTCTGATTCTATTTTTTTCCTCCTTCCCTCTCTCCCTCCCTCCCCTCCCCTCCCCTCCTCTTCCTTCCTTCTTTCTTCCTTTCTTTCTCTCTTTCTCTCTTTCTCCCTTTCTCCCTTTCTCCATTTCTCTCTCTCTCTTTCTTTCTTTCTTTCTCTCTCCCAGGGCTCCATTTATATGCCTTTCTCTCTTTGCCCCCAGGGATCCATTTGTATGTCTTTCAGTTCTTTTTCTTCCTTTTTTTGTTTGTGGGGAATATCTTTTCAGGTCTTTTCCCATTTTTAACCATGTTATTAGGATCTTTTTGCTACTGAATTGTATGAATTCCTTATATATTTTGGATATTAATACCATATCAGATATAATTTTCAAATATTTTCTCCGATTCTCTAAATTGCCTTTTAATTTTGTTAATTTTTTTTGTTGTTGTATATAGAATCCTTAGAGTTTCATGTGGCTCCTTTTGCTCATTTGTGGTTTTGTTGCCTATGATACTTTTTATGTAAAATTCAAAAATCATTGCCAAGGCCAATGTCAGATTCTCTCCTCTGCTTTCTCCCAGAAGTCTTATGGTTTCAGGTCTTACATTAAAGTCTTTAATCTATTTTGAGTTAATTATGTCTATCCTCTCGGAGTCCAATTTCATTCTTCTACATGTGGATATCCATTTTTTCCCCATACCATTTATTGAAAAAATTCTCTCTTTTTTTAGGCACATTTGTCAAAGATTAATTGACCATATATACATAGGTTTATTTCTGGGATTTCTCCATTATTCTATTAGGTTATATGTCAGTTCTTATGTCAACACCAAACTGTTTCAATTACTATATCTTTGTAATTGAATTTGATATATAGATATGTGATGCCTCTAGGTTTTTTCAGGGGGAGGGGCTTGAGGTTGTGGTTATTTTGTGGTTCTATGTGAATTTTAGTATTTCTGTGAAATATACCATTGGAATTTTGATAAAGATTTAATTAAATTTGTAGATAACTTTGAATAATATCAACATTTAAACAATCTTAATTCTTTCAATCTATGAAGATGGGATAGTTTTCCATTTGTTTGTATCGTCTTCAATTTTTTCACCAATATTTTATAATTTGAGTACATTTTTCATGTGCTTAAACTATAAGAAATTTTTGTAGCATTTGTAAATTTGATTGTCTTGATTCTTTTTGGATGGTTCATTATTAATATATAGAAATAATACTGATTTGATATATTCTGTATCCTGCAGGTTTACAGAATTTGTTTTTTATTTCTAACAGCTTTTTTGGCTTATTTAAAGTTTGCTATACATAGAATTATGTCATATACAACAGAGAAAATTTAACTTGCTTCTTTCTAATTTGGATGCATTTTATATCTTTTCCTTGCCTAATTGCTCTGGCTGAGTACCAATACCACTTTGAATAGAAATAATAAGCGTGGGCATTCTTGTCTTGTTTCAGATCTTAGTGACAAAGTTTTCAACTTTTCATCATTGAGTCTGATATCAATTGTGGGAATCATAGATGGACTTTATGATGTTGAGATACTTTCCTTCTATACTAAATTAGTTGAGAGTTTTTTTATCATGATAGATTAAATTTTGTCAAATGTTTTCCTAGATCTATTGAGATGATTTTATGGTTTTCATTTTTCATTTATTAATGTGATAAAGCATACTTATGATTTTTGTGTTGAATCATACTTGAATACTAAGAATATGTCCCATTTAATCATGATATATGAGCACTCTAATGTATAGGTCCCTGCATTTTGTGTGTTTTTAAATTTGCCCTTGTGCTGAAGTATAGCTTTTGAGTTGGATCAAGTATAGAAAAACTATGGCTCATTGGTCTAATCTGGTCCACAAATTCTTTTTGTATGGTCCACAGATATAAACATCTCTTACATTTTAAAAGAGTTGAAGAAGAGGAAATAGAATATGGAAAAAGAGGAAAAGGAAAAGAAAGAGGAAGGACAAAGATAATTAGATATAGCTTGAAATCTCTAAAATGTTTACTATCTGATTCTTTACAGAAAACATTTATGACCCCTGTTCTGGAGCTTGGTATTTTCTTCTAAAGTGTAGACATTTTGGAGTCACAAGTGAATATAAAGGTGGTTGGTGAGGTTTCCCTACCTTGTGGGCTAGACTTCCACCATCTCCAGTATTCTATGACCCCTCTAATCACCATGCACTGTTTTTCCCTATAACAGCCACTTTTCAATAGGCTTCATGGAATTTCACCAGGTGCAAGTTCAGTCCAGATCCTGGATCAAGATTGAAAGAGATCCTCCCTTCAAATCTTGAGACCCTAATATCTGTGTGTTTTGATCCTCTTTTATATCCTGACCCACAAATTCCAATTGCCTCAGCTACTCTAACCACTGATCTCTGCCTCTTTGGTAATAAAACCTCTATTCTACTTTGACTCCCTGTTTCTCCACTGTGGTTGACCTCCCAGTGTTGGTACAACACAACCTCAACCCATGTATTTCCATTCTCTCAAGGCTCAAAGTTCTGCTCTGCCTACTGTTCAGGACTGTAAATAGTGGCCTTTTGTGTTTTGTCTAATTTTGTGTTGGTTAGGGTTGGATAGTAAGTTCCGTTCTAGTTATTCTCACTTGGCCTAGAGTCTAGTTCTTTACTTTTAATATTCATGCTGGTGTAAGAGATAGAGGCTTGCTCTGACAAAAGGCAAACAGTTGGGAATAACAGCTCCCTTTCCCCCAAACACATATGCACACATATAAAGTAGGAAGCCTTAGAGTGCTATAATCTCATGGAAAATACACAGTATAGAAACAATCTCCTTAAAAGCACAGGGAGGTGACAAAGACATGTCCCAGTCTGGTTTCTGCAGGAAAAAAAAATGTTTCCTTAGGAATTTTAAGCAAAGGCCTGAGAATCACAGAGGTAGTGTTTTAAATTCACACTGAGGTCTTGTCCCAAGAGGTAACAAATTAAGAAATCATCACCAAAGCCATGCTGGTGATATTTTGAGGATGATTCGTAGAATCAAATATATAACTGTTTTTGAAGAATAATTCCTCAACCTTGGCTAGAGTAATAGTAAATGCAAAGGAAAAAAAGATTGAAATAGCAACAAGATTTAGAAGTAAAAGAAGAATGAACATTAGCTAATTTAGTGTTTTGGGAAAAGGCATTGTGTAACTAATGCAATTACAGTAAGTAAAAGAGAAGAAAGACTATTCACACCACAGAATCTCAGAAAGTCTTTTGAATTGGAGGCATTGCCTACACCCAAGGGCTGAGTTTGACACAGGGATGAGACCAAGTTTTCTGGAAAGTCATTAGAAGAAGTACTTAACACCCTAGGTTCCTTCCCTTGGCTGACAACACAATTGTTCCATGACCCTGGCAGAGGAGTAGGAAGCTTAATTTCCAAGAGATTGCAAGAAAGAAAATCTGGACTAGAAATAGAAAGTACACTGAAATTGGATCAGGGCATTTTACAGAACAAGTGGGCATTAAGTGAAAGTCTTCTCGACATAGTGAGTGATGAGGTTTCTACTACAACCACCAAAGCACCTGCAGTTGGGCTTTTTCACTGTGTGAAAATATAGTTCATGTATATAGTGCATTCGGTCAAAAGAGAGTGCCGGATGTGCCTCCTTTTCCTCACCTTCTCATACCCTCAGCTCTTTTAGATTCCCCTGAAATAAGGGTTGAATGTTAGTATATCATCCAACATGACAGGAATTATGGCAACTACAACAGTCATTTCCCATCCAATAAGCCTCACACAAGCTCTTCATAAGGGCCCTGCAAGTCTCTTTCTTCCACGTCCTATTTGGTGATGGCTAGCAGATCAGGGCCGGTTGTGGTTGCACATGCCAGTGAACAAAGAGGCTGAGGCAGGAGGATCACGAGTTTGAGGCCAATTTGGGAAAATTAATAGAGTCTGGGATTTAGCTCAGTTGGTAGAGCACTGCATTGCAGTCTCTGAGGTCCCGAGTTCAATTCCCAGCACTGCAAAAATGGGAGAAGGGCCTGGCAATCCACTCCCAAGGCAATCCCAACACAGTCAGCCATTGAAAACCCTATGAGGGTCGCTATGAGTCAGATACCCACTCCATGGCACCTAACAACAACAACAAACAGATCAGGGTTTGCCTAGAGGTGAGAGGCTGTTGGGCAGTTGACTAGGGCTGACTCAGTTTACATGATGAATAGACAGAAGGAAAAGCAAAACCAGCTTTATGAATAAAACTGCTATGAACTATTTTGTTCAAATATTTTAATGGAAATATTTCATGGAAAGATGTTTTTATTCTTCTGAATAATTTCCTAGGTGTGCTAGGCCATAGGATAGATGTGTATTTACTTTTGTAATAAGCTGATAGATCTTTCCCCAAAGTGGTTGTATCACTTAATATTCCCACCACAATGTATAAGAGTTCTGGGTTGCCCACATTGGTGTTATCTGTCTTTTTAATTTTTAAATAATTCTTGCAGTTTTATGCTTTTATTTCATGGTGATTTCAACTGCATTTCCTTGAGGGGTAATAACATTGAGCACTTTTTCTTGTATTTATTGGCTGTGTATACATCTTCCCTTGTGATATGTCTGTTCAAATCTATAACTTCTTTGAGTGTTTTATTTTTAATTTTTACATCATATCTATATATACATACATATATATATATATATATATATATATATATATATATATATATATATATATATTTATTTATCATGGTCCTGAGGGGCTGAACCCAGGGCCTCATACATATTTTACAAGTGCTTTATCAGTGAGTTTTTTCTCTAGCACCTTTTAAACTTTTTGTCTCTAAACAAGGTCTCTGTAAGTCATATAAGCTGCCTCTGGCTTTGAACTTGCAATTCTTCTGCTCCTTGCTCCCAAATTGCTTGTACTACAGGTGTGTGCTATTGTTCCTGGCCTGATTATTTTATTTTTATTAATGTGTTGTAGGAATTTTTAAATTCTAACTAAACATCAATTCATTATTAAATATAAGTTTCATAAGCATTGTCTCCCACTGTGTGGCTTGCCTATTTTTCTTTAATGTTTCCTTGGCTGAGCATAAAATTTTAATTTTGATGAAGCCTGATTTTTTAATTCTTTTAATGATTATTTCTTTGTCCAGTCTAAGAAAGCTTTACATAGCTCCAAAGTAATAATAATATTACATTAATAATTTTAACATTTACCTTTGGGCTTAGGAGTCATTGTAACTTAGTGTTTATGTATTATGTAAGGTTGGAGTCAAGGTTCATGTTTTTCATATAAGTATATCTAGTTGTTCATTATTTGGTAAGAAAAAATTCTAGGAGCTGGCTATCGTGGCGCATGATTGTAACTCAAGCGACTCGGGAGGTGGAGGCAAGAGGACAGCAAGTTCGAGACCAGAGGCAGTCTGCATAATTTAGTGATACCCTGTCTCAAAAAAAGTTAAAAAATGGGCTGAGGGTGCAGCTCAGTGGGACAGTACTTACAAAGCATGCAGGTGCAAAGCCCTGGGTTCAACCCCCAGTACCACACACACACACACACACACACACACACACACACACACACAAAAAAAAAAAAAAAAAAAAAAAAAAAAAGAAAGAAAAATTCTTGATTACATTGGACTGTTTCGACAGTTTGCCAACACTTAAATGATTATATTTTTATAGACATATTTCTGACCTCTATTATGTTCCACTCCCCAAAAGTATCCCATTGAAAAACCTTTGAATAGAAGAGAAGCACAGACAATAATGCTAGGCATGGCACAGTCTTGGACAGTGTTACATCCTGGTGTACATTGGGTCACTATGATTTGAACTTGACTCAATGGCACCTAACAACAGCAACAATTATGTTCCATAGAATCAGTTTACTGATTCTTATGATAATGCGGTGTTTCTTGGTAATAATAGCTTTATAAGTCTGAAATAATATGGTAAAAGTTGTATAACAATTTTTCTCATATTGCTTTGGGTACTTATGTCTTTTGCATTTCCATGTACATTTTAGGGTCAGGTTATTGTTTTCTACAAATAAAATGACTGGAATTAGGGTTAGAATTGCTTTAAAACAACTTATGGAGAATTGTAATCAGTTTATGGAGAATTGCTATCTTTATAAAATTAGTCTTATGATCTGAGCATATATATCTTTCCTTATATTCAGGTCTCTGATTTATCTGTAATGTTTTATAGTTTTCATTTTGCAGGTATTATGTTGAATTTACTACATATAATTTTGATGATATTGGAAGTATAATTGTTTTTAATTAAATTTTATCATTGATGTTACTATGTAAAATACAATTAATTTTTACATATTATCTTTGGGTTCTGCAATTTTTATAAATACATTTATTAGTTCTGTTAGAACCTTTGAGAATTTCTTAGAATTTTTTGATCATGTCATATGAAAATAGATATCTTTATTCTTCTGTTCTTATTTTTAAGACTTTTATTACCTTTTATTCATTACTTCCCTGACTATAACTTTCATAAAATGTTAAATAGGAATGGCAACAGTGGACATTATTGCCTTGTTTATAATTAGGTAAAACGTT
>VMDO01028345.1:0-24103 GCA_007922755.1 Pedetes capensis
CTGTATGCTCTGCAAGTGCTGGACCACTGAGCTGCACCCTCAGCCCATTTTTTTACTTTATTTGAGACAGGGTCTTGCTAAGTTACTCAGACTACATCAGAGGCTCTTGAGACAGTGAATAGCAGCTTCTGCCTCTGCTTCTTCTTTGGCCCAGGTTTTCATTCACTTTCATGCACTTGATCCTGGCTGGGCTGCTGTTGTCTGATTCATGTGGCCACTTGTTGAGCTGGCCCACACACTTTGCTTCCAGGAGCTGTGGGAAGCCTTCTGGAGTGTTGCATTTAGTTGGTAAGAGCTCTGGTCCTGTCTTGCCTGGTACCTTGTGCTCGAAGCATCTACATGCTGTGTGGCTTCATCAGGGAGACTCAGATTGCTTTGCTTAAAACAATAAGGCCTGCACTGGGACAGAACAGAGCTGAACAGACATTTATCTTTTCACAGGACAAATCAATGAGTAATTTTCTGATTTGAATGGTATATTTAACACTCTGTCAGGAGAAATGCTGTCAACCATGCCCTATTCCAAAGTGGCTTTAATAACAAGCTTGTAAAACAACACCAACACCAACGACTTCTTATTTAAGATTCCTTGGATCTGCCTTAAACATTTCTGGGGAATAATTGCACTTCATGTCTTGATCCTGGTGTGCAGCCCCTTTGGAAGTGGGCTGTGTCCTAACATTACACACTTGCACAGGGAAGCATTCTGTGAACTACAGTGATACACGAGGGCAGCCAGCCTCCTTAGTATACCAAGTTGAAAGCCTAAGATCTTTTCTTTACTGAATGTTAAAGACAAGGGTATAAAAACACTACAACCTGCTGATCATTGGCCTATGGCATAAGGGTAAGGAAAGAGCCTGGGTCAGGGGTAAAGGGTTGACTCATGGCCACTACTTTATGTTGTATAAAGAGTATGATGGTCCACACTTGAACTTTATCCAGCAATTGAATCATTGAAAATTTTTGAGCTAAAAGAGCTCAACTTTCAATGTCTGTCTTTGTTTTTAACTTCTGTCCAAGCATCACAAAACTGTATCTTATCATATAACCTCCTCAGTGTATAGATGAAGCAAAAAGTAAAGGAGGCTCAGAGAGGTCAGGTGACTTATTGAGTATCACACAGCTCATATTCATCATGCTGTTATGACATCCTGTATATTGGTCCATCATCCTGGTTGTTTTCACAAATGTGACTAAAGTTTGAGACCCATTTGTAGTTATGAGACATTGTTACTTAGATATCCTGGAAAGTTTCTCTAAATTATTCTGATCTATAAAATTAGGGATGGGCTGGGATTTAGCTCAGTTGGTAGAGTGCCACTCTGCACTCTCTGAGGTCTTTGATTTGATCCCTAGCACTGCAAAAATGGGAGAAGGATATGGCAACCCACTTCCAGAGCAATTGTGGAACAATCAGCCACTGAAAATCCTATGAGGATCTGTATGAGTTGGACCCTAGTGGACAGCACATACCAACAAACAACATAAAATTGGGGTGATAGTAGTACATGGGGTTTTTGCAAGTTTGTAGTGAGATCATGTTTGTAAATCCTTAGGACACTGCAGTAACAGTGTAGAACTTTAAAGACTCTCAAAAGAGACCTCCACCTCTGACATGTTAGAGTTTTGAGCCAATCTAATACTTGGTTAGCATTCATCCTGTATTAGAAAGCTTCCAGATGCCTGGACAATATGACCAGATAACATTAAAACTAGGATTTCCTTATGTTGAGTATAGCAGCATATATTTTAATGTGGCTTTTTTTTTTTTTTTTTTTTTTTTTTTTTTTTTTTTTTTTTTTTTTTTTTTTTTTTTTTTTTTTTTTTTTTTTTTTTTTTTTTTTTTTTTTTTTAGTGAAACAGCCATTAGAATCTCTTTCAGACTGTTTTCAAAGAATGGTCCTCTGCAGTGCAGCTCTCTCTGGGTGAGATGCTAATGTTTAGGCAGGCTGCGGCTTTATGTCTCAGAACAAAGGGGTCATTCATAAGATCCCATGGGAATCTATTCTTTGTGGACTGTTCACATTGGTGCTAGCTTACCATTGTGCAGGATGACATTCTGTAGGTCCAAACACCAAGGGAGACTGCCCTATGCCATGGAAACCAATGTTGTTCTACCTTCCAGGCTAGTGTACTGACTTTGCAAATCACTGAGGTTACAGTGACCTGATTTTTAAGACAGTTTTAGGAACTGAGACTCCCTCAGAGCAATTCTCAAAGTCAGCTGTAGATGGCGATGTTGCACCAAGAACCTCTTCCCAGAGGCAGCGGTTGGGTCTGAAACATCCAGCTGTGGATTGCTGAGGCTGAATTCTGTGAATCCTGTTTTAAGTTCCTCTGGTTGGTCATAACCCAGCAGTTTTCCTCCTGGGTCCCCTGCTTACCCATCATTCTCCCCTGCTACAAAGCGGGAAAGAAAGCTCTGCCTCCCTTACCTCCTCCCTACTTTCCTTTACAGGGGTCTATGATTAATGGCCGTGAGCAGTTGAGGAGAAGGTACTTGCAATGCAACAGCAGATAGATTAAATGCAACCCGGTGCCGAACCTCTTTAGTGAGAGCAGCCTTGCAAATTTGTTTTCCCTTCCCTCCCACCTCAGCTTCCCTACTCAGGGGGGAGGCAGACACAGTGACTTCATTAATCAAGGTGCTTCACAGGGGCTGATGAATTTTAACAGCAAACTGTCACTTACAATTCTTTGCTGTCTCATGTATCCCTGAGCACTGGTTATTTCATTGTCACCAATTAATCAAGGCAGCCACAAAGCCACCCTGGAGTTTATTAGCAGAAAACAGGTTGTCTGTTCCCCAGAGACAAGCTTTTTCTGTTGTATTAAATGTGAAAAGTACAATTTCTTTAGGTTTTTGGTTGAAAGACACACCCTACTTATCCTTTTATCTTCCTAAGACTATCATTAATCACGCTTTTCCAAAATCTTATTACACATCCTTGCTATAAAGGCTCCATCACTCTGAATGGGAGGTTGACAGAAATGAACAGGAGACAAGATACCTCTTCACCTACAATGGTTCTCAAGCCAGACTGCATGCTTGAAATATTTGGAGAGCTTTAAAAAAAAAACAAAAAACAAACCCATGCTCCTGGGATGCATTAAAAGCAAATTATCACAGGATTTCTGAGGCTTTTGCATAAGCATGGATATTTTAAAGTTTTCCTGTTCAATTTCAGCCTGGACTGACAACTACTGCAAGAATCTCTTGCTCACCTGGAGTTGCTCATATATAAAATGAGGGATTTATATCAAACAAGGTGGGTTTTTTTATTGCTGTGTTGTTTGTTGTTGTTGTTTTGGTAGTTATATTCCAAACCTAGAGCACCCGCTGTTCCTTGGTGATCTCCCATACAAGTATTAACCAGGCTTAGCTTCCAAGATCTGACAAGATCTGATGACAAGGTGGTATGACTGTAGACAGTAATTGTGTAATTTTATCTAATTTCCTAAATTAAACATTTTGAGGAGCTGTGCTGGATAAACCAGTCATGTCTGTGTAGAGTTTCAGGGGTGTTTCAGTGATGTTATTCACCCCTCAGTTTACCATCTTGTCCCCAAGGCAGAACTGCTTTGACAAACAGATATTTGCATGATACACTTCTATTCTTCTATTCATTCATTCATTCATTCATTATTTCAACAAACATTTATTGAATATTTTCCTGTGAACCAGATTAAATGGTCCTTAATATTCAACAACTACACAAATTATATTTTGTTATGATAAATAATATGAAGGAAAAATGTAGGGTGCTATGAGAGCATTTGATGCAGAGACTGAATCTTGCTTATGAGTCACAAAAAGCTTCCACAGGAAGTGACATTTACAGGAGATACAGGAGTTGATAGGAATTAGCCTGGTAGGGAGTAAAAAGGGGAAAGGGAAAGGGTTATAGGCGGAGGGAAAAAGCTTTGCAAAAGGCCAGCAGGAAGGTAGTTTATTGTAGGTATTGAAAGGAGGCCTACTGTGAGAATGCTGGTTTAGAGCCTAAGAGGTAGGTAAGGACCAGATTACGTGGGGCTTTGCTGGTTGTTTTTGAGACTTCATCTTAAAATTAAAAAGAGGCTGTTACATAATTTTTTTAAAAGGAGTTAAATGCTTAGACTGGTGCTTTTGCAGCTGTCATTTGGGAAAAGAACTTCCAGAATGGCTAAATAAGGGCCACCAAAAATCTTCTCTGTTATAAAAGCAGGAGTTGAGAGGATTGTTAAAATCAACATTCTTAAAAAAACTCTTTGAATTAACCAAAGACTTTAAAAAAAGATGGTTTATTTAAGAAAAATGGCCAGAGATCAGTAAGATCTTTGAGTTTGTGGTGTTTTGATTTGCCCTGTTCCAATCTTCCCCTCC
Organism: Pedetes capensis; assembly: GCA_007922755.1. Taxonomy (NCBI): domain Eukaryota; kingdom Metazoa; phylum Chordata; class Mammalia; order Rodentia; family Pedetidae; genus Pedetes; species Pedetes capensis. The sequence goes on from VMDO01028345.1 coordinate 4,367, forward strand.
CCAGGTGCCAAGAAATCCAGAAAACTATCAGGCTGGCAACCATGGTAGATTGAAACCCAGAAGTGTAAGAAGAAGCAAGGGCAGAAGGGGTTTGATGCTTCTCAGAAAGCCCTTTCCCCAGGGAGTTGTCCCTCTTTGACCTATCTGGCAGCTCCTGGGAGTAGTCTCTTTCACATGGCTTGTGTGTGTTTGACCTGTTGCCTCCCCCAGGGCATTTGTTGATAGCTACTGATGACTTTTTAGCATCACAACCACCTAAATTGGTGATACCACTTGAGGCAATCAAGAGACTAGCCTAAGACTTACAGGAAAATCTGGAAAATAAGATGATTATAAGAGGTTTGGAAAGTTCCAACATAATCCTTGTGATTTACAGGTTAATGTACATATGTAGGGCTATGTGCACATGTGCCCCCCCCCCCAATGAACACACAAGAAAAAAGGTAGGAGAATGGGCTAATATTTCACCTCTGGTTGACTGTGAGGGCCAGTGCGAGTAGGAGGTGACGCTAGAGCACTTCTGTAAATGTTCTGGGTGTTGAACGTGTGTCCTACACGGAGCTCAACAACAAAAGGTGGGAGATTTAATGGTGCAAGACACTGCCAGAAAAACATCTGCAAATCAGTTATTAGCTATTTAACACAACAAAGCATATAGAATTTTAAGAATTTGACCAAGGAGTTTCCTGAGTAAACAGCAGCAACTGCAATGACAACTTGCAAAATAAATAAATAAATAAATCCCGTGAGGGTGAGCATAGGAGATCTAATTTCCAGAGTAGTTGCCTCAGTGTATTATTTAAAATGTCTGGTTTTAAACAAATAAAAGAAAAATCAGGAAAGTATTGCCTATACACAGGGTAGAAGTAGGAATAAGGGGCAAGGGTGTATTATTCAGCTGCCATTACTGTAGCAGAAAAGGCAACTGAAGCAAAGTTCTGGAGGAAAGAGATTTAGTGAAGGCTCACAGTTAGAAGATCAGTCCATGATGGCATCAGGTCAGATGTGGCAGCAGCAGGAGGAAGGACTCATGGCAGATGACTTTACATCTTTGTGAACACAAAGCAGAGAAAGAGTGGAGCTATAGATCCTGGATAAAAACCTCCGAAGACCCCAGTGACTCACTTTGATCAAATTAGACATGTGTCCCAAAGTTCTACAACCTCCCAGAACAGCACTACCAACCAGGGACCCAGTGTTAAAGCACATGACCTTTGGTGGACATTTTACATTCAAACCATGACACACTGCCCCCATTTCCAAAAGTCCATGGCCACCTCATAATGCAAAGTGCATTTAATCCAACTTTAAGAGTCCCCAAATTCTTAACCCCAACTCTACAGTACCTAACAACAACAACAAATTCTTAACAGTCTCAACTCTGCTGAAAAGTCCAAATTCAAGGCAAACTTAGTTGTGGGCCACTAAAGAAAAAAAAAAAAAACTGGTTATATAATTCAAATGTATAATGGCACAGAGTAAGCATTCCTATTCCAAAATGGAGAAATGTGTACACCAAAGATAAAGATTGATTTGTAGCAGGACCAATAACCTGCTGGACAAACAAATCTCATCAGTTCAACCTGAGATCTGGCACACATGACATCTTCTGGTGTCTGGCATCATCTGAACTTGAACAGGCTAGGCAGCTCCACTCCCCTGACGTTGGCATAAACAACCCTCTTGGGCTGGCTCCACCTCCTGCTAGATGCTCCATGTTGCTGGCATCTCCAAAATCCTTGGGTCTCCACTGCTGCTCTTCAAAGCTTCATGCATCATCCCTTCAAGGGCTCTTTGCAGGGCACTCAACCCTAGTACATATTGCCTGGCCTCCCAGGCTATCTTCTGGAATCTTGGTGGCAGCCTTTGTAACCCCTTAATTCTTATATTCTGCATGCCTACAAAACCAGCACTGCATGGACACCATCAAGTTTTACTACTAACTCAAGAAGTATTTTTATCCATTTGAACCACAGCTGCTTCAGGCTGAGAAGATCATTTCCCTAGGTTGCCTCTTTTCAGGAGAGTATCTGGAGATGTCTTTTCAGACATTCCCTTTTCAGTTCTTATTCCATAGATAGAGGGGGGTCTGGTGGACTCCTTTTGTGAGCCAAGGGAATTTCTCTCTACTGGGAAAAAAGTTTGAGGCTTTCCTTCATTGCACCTTATCTCTTTGGCAATTAAGATCTCCTGGCTCCAAGAAGCCCTTTCCACAGTAACTTCAGAAAAGCCAGAGCCTTTTATCACTTTAAACTGCACATTTTGGATCTTTACCCTGTGCCTTATGCCCCATATTTTCCTTGTAAATCTGGCTAAAAGTAGCAAGCAATAACCATGCCACAGTGCCTGTGTTTCATGACCCTCATGATATTTCTTCTATAAGTTAATTAGTCCTTTACTTTTGAATTCAGCCTCACTCAAGTCTTTAGGACAAGGGTAGAATGTACACAGCTTTTTGACAGAATGCAGCATGGATGTTCTCTAGTCCAGTGCCCAATTCCTCTGGAACACTGTGAGCTCCATCTACATTTCTATCTGTAGTGGCACTCTGGTCTTCCTTACTCTCACCAGGACTTGCCCTCATTCCCTCCGGGACTTCTCTCAGTTTTATCTCCAAACTCTTTCAGATGCCCCCTGCAAGAAAATTCCAAAGGCCCAAGAAACCTATGGTTAGGGTTTTGCATAGCAAAGACCACTCTCTCTAGTACCAATTTTCTGTATTAGTCAGCTGGTTTTGCAGTGGCAGAAAAACCAACTGAAGCAAACTGATGGAGGAAAGAGATTTAGTGACGCCTCAGTCCCCAGTACCATTCAGAGAAAAGAAACCACTGTAATAGCTCTAATACCAAGCTAAACTAGATATAGAAATACAATTTAAATCAATTAAAGACATCTACTATATCACCAATAATCATAGAATTAAAAATGGCAGTAATAATGTAAAGTATGAAGTGAAAAATTATTTAGGGTAAAAGTAAAAATATACACAAAAATATATATTAAAGTTGAATTACATAGTGATTTAATTGTATTTAATATTCTGAGGGGGCTGGGATTTAGTTCAATTGGTAGAGCACTGTGCTGCAGTCCCTGAGGTCCTGAGTTCAATTCCCAGTAACACAAAAATGGGAGAAGGGCCTGGCAATCCACTCCCAAGGCAATCCTGAAACAGTCAGCCATTGACAACCCTATGAGGGTTGCTATGAGTCGGATACCAACTCGACAGCACCCAACAACAACAACAATATTCTGAGGAGCTCTCAAGCTGTTTTTCAAAGCAGCTGCACTATTTTCAAATTCCAACTGAAACAAACTTATGGAGGAAAGAGATTTAGTGAAGGCTCAATCCCCACAAAAACTTGTAGGTGAATGTCATAGGACCATTATGTATAATTGCCCCAAAGTGAAAACAACCTCAACTATATAATAAACAAAATGTGGCTTAGTCATATAAGTGAACATTATTTGACAATATGAAGAAATGAACTAATGATGCACACTAAAATATGGATGAATCTTGAACACAATATGTTTAAGAAGCCAGTCACAAAGCACCACATATTGTATTAGTCCATTTAGTCAAGAATAAGCAAATCAGTAGACGTAGGATGCAGGTTATTGGTTGTTAGAAGCTAACTGGAGGGGCAGTGGGAAGTGACTACTAATTGGTATGAGGTTATTAAAAAGACAGGAGAAAAAGAAAATACCAAATTACATGCCAACAGAAATTCTGAAATGTGCCCTTGAACAAGGAGCAGCTAAAGTAAAAGGAAGACATGATGAAGTTACAGAACTAAACAGAAGATCTCAAAGGGTAGCCAAGAAGAAAAAATCAAATATTATAATGACATGTACAAAGAGCTGGTGATAGAAAACCAAAAGGGAAGAACATGCTCTGTTTTTCTCATGCTTAAAGAATTAAAGAAAAATTCAAGCCTTGAGTGGCAATAGTGAAGAATTCTACAGGAAAAGTATTAAACAATGCAAGAAACATCAAAAGAAGATGGAAGGAATACATAGTCATTATACCAAAAAGAATTGGTGGATGACCAACCATATCAAGAGGCCACACAGGATCAGGAACCAATGGTACCGAAGGATGAAGTAGAAGGTGTCTTGAAGGAATTGGCAAAACACAAGGCTTGAGGAATTGATGGAATACCAATTGAGGTGTTTCAACAGACAGACACAGCACTGGAGGTACTAACTTGTTTATGCCAAGAGATTTGGAACATATCTACCTGGCCAGCTGATTGGATTGTTGTTGTTAGGTGCTGTTGAGTTGTGTCTGACACACAGTGACCATAAGAGGGTTTTCAAGGGCTGATTATTTGGGAGTGGATTGCCACATCCTTCTTTTATTTTATTTCAGTTCTGGGGATCAAACCTGGGTGCTCTGAATGTGTGGAGCAGCACTCTACCATCTGAGTTAAAATCCAGCCTGTTACTGACAGAAAGAGGCCCATGTTTGTGCCTATTCCCAAGAAAGGGGGTCCAACCAAATGTGGAAATTATAAAACAATACCATCAATATCATGTGTAAGTAAAATTTTAATAAAGATCATTCAAAAGTGACTGCAGCACTATATAGACAAAGAACTGCTGGAAAATCAACCCAGATTCAGAAGACAGCATGGAATCAGGGGCATCAGTGCTGATGTAAGATGGATATTAGCCAAAAGCAGAGAATACCACACAGATGTCCCTTATGTTTCATTGACTATGCAAAGGTATTAGACAGTATGGATCACAACAAATTATCGATAACATTGCAATTAATGGAAATACAACAACACTTAATTGTACTCATGAAGAATCTGTACATGGACCAGGAGGTACTCATTCAAACAGAACAAGGAAACATTGCCTAGTTTAAAGTCAAGAAAGGTGTGTATCAGGGCAATATCCTTTCGCCATACCTCTTTCATCTCTCTGCTGAGTAAATCCCTGAAGCTGGAATTTATGAAGAAGAATGTGGCATCTTGATTGGAAAAAGACTCATTAACAACACATGTTATGCACATGACACATCTCTGTCTGGTTAAAGTAAAGAGGATTTGAAACATTTACTGATGAAGATCAAAGAACACAGCCTTCAGTATGGGTGGCACCTCAACATCAAGAAAACAAAAATCCTTACAACTAGGTCAGTAAGCAACTTTGTGATAAATGGAGAAAAGACTGAGGTTGTCCAAGATTTTGCTTTACTTGGTTCTATAATCAATGCCCACAGAAACAGCACTGAAAAAATCAAAAGACACATTGCATTGGGAAAAGCTGTTGCAAAAGACCTCTTTAAAGTGTTGAAAAGTTAAGATGTCACACTGAAAATGAATGTGTATCTGACTCATGCCATGGTATTTTCAGTCGTATTATATGGTTGTGAAACGTTTTCATTGAATAAGGGAGATAGAAAAAGAATTGTTGCTTTTGAATTATAGTGCTGGAAACAAATATTGAATATACCATGCACTGCCAAAAGAACCAACAGATCTATCCAAGAAGCAGTGCAACCAGAGTGTTCCTTGGAAGCAAGGATGGCTAGATTGCATTCTAGGTATTTTGGACATGTCAGGAGGGACCAATCCCTGGAGAAGGATATCATGTTTGGGAGAGTGGCATGTCAATGAAAAAAAGGAAGACCCTAACCTAGATGGATTGACATAATGGCTGTAACAAAGGGCTTAAAGATAAAAAAAGAAAAGTCCAATGCTGGAAAAGAATCATGGAGTGTTTCATTCTGTTGTACATAGGGTCACTATTAGTCAGACCTGACTCAATGACACCTAATAACAACATACCCCCTGTAGTATGTTTACATGGAAGCCATAGAAGTCTTTTAAAAATATAAGTTGAATCTTGTCACCCCTCTTCTCAAGGTACAAAAAGTATAAGCCAAAATGTTTGTAATAGTGTTTTACTCATCCATTACCTTTCTGACTTCATTACCTGCCAATCTTCCTTTTCATCATTATCCTCTTTGTAAAAATTCCAGGTAAACTCTATCCCACAATAAACACTTCCTGTAACTGTTTTTCCTTAGACATGTGAATTATCTATTCATTTACTTTCTTCAGGTCCTTTTTTTTCTTCAAATGATATCTTCTCAGAAAAGATCTACTGGAATCACCCCATTTAAAGTTAGAATTCCCTTTTTCTCCTTATGCCAGACTCTCTTGATTTTGCTTACTTTGCTTAACATTTCCCTTTTCTTAAAAATTGCTTATAATCATTGAACATGCTATCCATTTTTCTTATTATCTTTATTGCTCATTTTTCAACTCCATCTGCTCAAAGATATACTCCCCTGAGTAAGGAATTTGTGTTTGATTTCCAGTACACCCTAAGTAATCCATCCTAAGTAATAATTAGAACAATATCTGCCATAGAATAGGTGTTTAATCAGTGTTTATTGAACAAATCCACAAAGAATTCTCTATCCAAGTATTGGCATTTATTGAAAAATGGAATGTAATATTCTTGATAGTATTAGAAACATGTAAGTAAACCTTACTTACCTAGACTTACTAAACTTGCTGCAGGAAAAGGAGGAAAAATTTTCACTGGTTTTTGCCAGACGAAAAATAGCAACTTATTTCTAGATACACCCCAGGGTACAGACGGTACCAAGCCAACTATAATTAACTTTCTAAAAATCTTTGCTTCTTTATGAGTTTATGATGTGTTAAATTAGGCCATCTTACTGAGAAATTTAGTCTTCGACAATTATTCCTTTAAATTTTTTCTTTTTGTTTTTGTATGGAATATCAGGTTTATTTGTTATAACTTTCTTCTGTGCACTGAGTTGCTTTGTCTTGTAGCTGTTTTTTGTCATTTTATTCTTTTTATTTTCATTCAGTACTTTATCTGTTCACTGCTGAGCTCCATTCTCTGATGGTATCTAGTCTTCTGAAGTCTTCCTTTGTCCCTGTCCATATTTGGCTATTGTATGCTGTTGTTGTTTTTAGGTACTGTTGAGTGGGGTCCGACTCATAGTGACTGTCATGTATTTCCAATAGCTGATTGTTTCAGGATTGCCTTGTCCTTCTCCCATTTTTGCAGTGCTGGGAATCAAACCCCAGTCCTCAGAGAGTGTCCCCAGCCCTCTACCAACTGAGGTAAACCCCAGCCCTATTTCAGGCTAGCATGATTTAAGTAGTACCTTTTGTATACAAAACTCTGTCTTAGGTTCTGGGTGACATTCCACAGTGGGGAAAAAAATGAGATTCGTTTTTGTTAGGACTTTCTAAATTACAAGTGATGGTAATTCATTTTAATCATCAAGCCCAAAGAAAGGACTGAACAGTTGTTTTTAAAGGGCAGTTCTAAGCCTCAGAAATATTTACCTAGGGTCAAATCCCATCAAGATCCTCTCTTTGTCTTATTTTTACCCTTTTGAGGAGGTTTTTACATTTACTTTTCCTGAAGTTGTGCTTTACTCACATGGTTGGAAATCTAGTTACTGATAAAACACAAAATTTATATTTTATGTCTTCTTCACTGAAAGGAGACTATCCTGATCATCTCTTTGGCCTAAATACTACACATATAAAGGAAAGGTCTCCTCATGCTAGCTGGGATCTGTTGCCTATCTCTGCGACAAATGTGGTGGGTGATATTGTACAAACATTGTTGTTCCCATGGAAGCCAAGTAAATGGAAGCTTGGATTTTCCATAAATGCAGGTGCTGTTTAGATGAATCAATGTGGAAACTTGAAACTTCTAATCACAGAGTTTGTGTTTGCAGAGAAAGACCAAATGATAATTGAGAGAAATATGAATATATAGAAGAGTTTATAATCAATTAAATTATGTAGAAAGGTTGCTAAAAATGGAGCTACTATGGGATAATGGTATCAATCAGAAGTATTCTGAGAGATTATTATTAAATCAGTAATCATGTAAATTTTTATCTTAGGAAGAGAAAAGGATGCAAGACCTATGTACTCCAGTAGTGTGTCTAGGCCCTTTGATGGCAAGAGGGGTTTCTTGAAATGGTTTTTCTTTTCCTTTAAAAAAAATTTGTATTCTACTAAATTTCCTTTCCATGATGAAAACAATAACACAGCATCAGTAATAAACCTGTATTTACTATAACTAGTAATAGTGTATAAAACTAAAAAAATCATAGTTGATATGTACCCACTTTCATTTCTTCCCTTGATCATAGAAAGGTAGGTAAACATATAGAGACACATGGGAGCTGTTTTTTAAAACAACTATGTATTTTGCATATTATTTTGAAATGATTTTATTTTATTTTTTATTTGAAATTTTAAATGTGCAACTTAATGGTTTTCATTCTGACATTTATTTCATTGTGACATTTCCGTATATGTATTTCATTGTATATTGCTCACATAACTTCCCCCTTACCCTCTTGTGCCCCTCCTCTCCCATTTCCCCTCCACCACCAATGGCTTCCTTTCTACTTGTATGTCTTTTTGTGGGAATATTTATCTATATACGTGCACCCCGATTTTGATTTAAGTCCAACCTTTTTCCTATAGTGTTCTATCTTTTTACATTCTCAGCAGTGTTACATGAGTAAGCTAGTCCATTTGCATTATTGCTATCCTTTGGCATTATTGGTATTACTTCCTGAACTATTAAAGTTGGGCTGTTTACTTAGGCTATGTCATGACCATCCCCCCAAATCAGTAATTATAACTCTAGAGCAATATTTTCCTGATGTTCTGCCTTATCATGGTCCAGGAACAACAGAGCCAAGGGAACATGGTCTGAAACCTCTGACACTATGAGCCAAGGAATAATAATAATAAAAAGCCTTTCCTCCTTTAAATTATTCTTATCAGGTATTTTCTCATAGCAATGAAAATGTTAATATACCATGTGATAAAATAATGACATTACCACAAAAAAGAAAAATTATATAAAATGGACTGATAAGATAACTTGAAAACATATGCAGAATCTCTGTCAGTAGTGACCTGAGTGTTATAGGAGTGGTCCAGAAGGGAAGATAACGTGTGGACAGTAGATATCCAAACGGAGAGACAAAGTTGCAAACTCCAGTACCCTTAAGGAACACAGGGCTTAGCGATAAAGTCATACATTAGCAGCATACCAGTACAATAAACAGAATATTTCAAAAATTTCTTTATTTCTATCTTCTTTGATAAGGCACATCACTATGAGATAATGAACAAGGCCCATTGCCTTTGCCAGACCCTGAGTATTTGAACAAGCTTCTAAGAGTTTCTCATCTATCAATTGCAAATTGAGGATAACTCTGTTATGTCTCTGTGCAGTGCTCTAAAATTTAAGGTCAATAGGAAGCAGAACTTTAAATAGAATCAACACATCTCTCTCAAATATCAGTCCAGTTTTAATGACAAATCTCAAAAGTGTCTGGAACCTGCTCAAGCTTTCATCTGTATTATGAATTACTTACCTATAACATATGGCTTCTTTGGCATGATCTATGTGATGTAGTCATATCATCTTTGTTGTTGTTATGTGCCTTCAAGGTGGTATCTGACTCATAGTAACCCTACATACAACAGGTGAAACACTATTGTCAATGCTTCTCTGCTGTTCAGAGGGTTTTCAATGGCAGATAGTTTTTTTAGGGGAGTGGGTTGCCAGGTTCTTCTCCCAAGCCTACAGTATCTGGTATTCCAGGCAGTCTCCCATCCAAGTACTAACCATGCCCAACCCTGCTTAGCTTCTGGGAATCAGATGCCACAGTGCTATGGCTTCAGGCTATGTTATCTTTGTTGTTGTTGTTGTTAGGTGCCGTCGAGTCGGTATCCGACTCATAGCAACCCTCATAGGGTTTTCAATGGCTGACTGTTTCGGGATTGCCTTGGGAGTGGATTGCCAGTCCCTTCTCCCATTTTTGCGGTGCTGGGAATTGAACTCGGGACCTCAGAGACTGCAGCGCAGCGCTCTACCCACTGAGCCAAATCCCAGCCCATGTTATCTTTAGAAGCCCTGTTTTCTCAAAGTAGCCTATGAGGTTTCTGTGTTTTTTTCTGTTAAGGGGACATTTTATCTTAAGTAGCCTTAAGTCGTTGGTGGAAATGGTTGAATTTACTGTGAATGTTTTGGCAGAATGCAAATTAGTTAGGATTTCGAGGAAAAGTGATATGGTAAGTTTTTTTATTACTCACTGAAGGTTACATGTCTCTCACATTTGTGCCTATATCTCCACTCTATTTCTTCATAGTCTCCAAAATTCTGCTTTAGGTCTCGTGTTCTCTCCCACCAGGATCATTGCAATAGCCTCTTAAATATTCTCAAGATTTTTAGTCTTATTTCTCTATTGTCCATTCCCCTATTATTACCTGAAACCAGATCAATCTTTTTAATATGTAAACTTCATCATGCTTACCGTACCTCAAGATTCTCCCATAAGCATCATTTTATAAAGTTTGGACACTTTGGGTTGGCATTCTGTAATAAGACTCTGATTTTCTTTTTTAATGTTTGATGCTAGCAAGTTTTAAACTTCATTCTTAGCTTTTTCTTTTTTGAGCATATCTGGGCAAGCCTGTGAGAAATCCTGAGTTCTCTCTTCTTTGGTGTGTAATTCAAACTATGTAAGTGCCAGGCCTCATTCTGGCCCATACCCTAGCCACAACAAAATCTTTAATTCAGTCTCCTTTTCTTAGTCTCTCAAGCTATTTCAGGAGCAGCTTGGAGAGCTGTTCCTTTTCACCGCTAAAAATCTCATTATATAATCAATAAAAGATTTTCATACCTTTTATTGTGTGCACGGCATTATCAGTCTTATATCTGAAGTAGATTTGGCATGGAGGGCCATCCTATTTATCAGCATGATCAGGACATATACCAGACCTTTCTCGCTAGTATTTATCTATTTGTAAATTCTCATTCAACCAGCAAATATTTCATGTGACTTGAATACCATAAGCAGTAAGTTCTCATCCATGCAAATATTTATAATAAAGTCATTTCATTAAAGGAGAAGAACATGTGTTAATTCTCTACAGTGAGAAAGAAAAGACTTGTGTTTTAGAAATAGAATAAAGGTCACTGGTGCTGAGCATAGAGAATAAGGAAGAGAGAAATAGGAGCTAACATTTGTAGTGGTAGCTAAGTGCTAGATCATAGGACTTTGTTGGTTTTTGTCAGAAATATGAAGTTTATCCTAAGTTCAATGGAAAGCCAATGAAGGATTTAATCATAGTTTGATTTGCTTTGTAATAAATAATCCTGACTATTAGGATAAAAGTGAATCGAAGTGAGCAAAAGAAGAAACAGAATAATTAATGGGTAAAGAGAATAATTCAGGTAATAGGTGATCACATTTTGGATGACATTAATGTAGAGAAGGAGAAAGACACAACGTAAAGAAGTAGAAAGATATAAGGATATTTTGGAAATAGAAGCAAGAGAATTTAGTCATTGTATTGACTAATGGTGGCATGCCCCCTTTTGGCACAAGGAATGTCATACGGATCCTCAACACTCCTCTAAGATTTGTACTTGATGTGCCACATAAAGGAGACTCTTCTAAGAGACTCTATCATGTTGTGCTCACACAGAATCCTGAAATACTTTTTATCACATTCTTATCAGAACATATTGTAATTGTTGTTTCTTTTCTGTAGTAGTAAGTTAACCCAGTGATGAACACAGTGCTTGACACAGTGTGGGCATTTAATAAATCTCTGTGAGATGAATAAAGGAGAGTGTGTTTTGTGAGACACTGCAATGGAGGGGTATAAATAGGGGTTGTGAGCCTTGCTATAGTCCTCACATTGCACAAGTACTGTCGAAGGTCAGGGTCCCATCCAGAGGACTTCTTTTAATTACTCCAGAAACTCTCAAGAAGAATGATCAGAACATCTTAAATGGTAATGATCTGGAAAATGGAAAGGGACTTAGAAATTGGAAAATGAAAATAGTAACCTCAGATGCCACAAAATTAGCTTAAAAGGCAAGCTAACTGGAGGGAGGAAAGCAAGTCGTCCCTGGAGAAAAGATTAAATTCACCTGAGTACAGGTCAAGTTATATTACTTAATACATTAATCTTCCAAGCTCTTTTTCATTTTTAAAAATTCTCCTTTAAGCTTCAACCTACATCCTTTCATTTTAAGGTGTATTTCATACTAGCAGAGCCCCATAGGGGAAATAGAAAAGAGTTGTGAATGGCATGGTAGTGGAAAGTTACATAAAAATGAAATTTCTTATCGGGTCTTGCTTTTACCTTGTTTTGTTGGATAAGTGGGTCTCTGTGTTTCAGTTACTTCGTATATTAGAAAATAACATTATAAAAGTGGTACTTTACCTTCCTTCCAACTAAAGTATTCCATAGATTTTATGGTATTCATTGTTATAGGGTTTACCTTATTGGTTCAGTGATGATGTGATAAGGAGGTGTTGTTGTTATTGTCAGGTGCCATGGAGTCCTGTCCAACCCATAGCCACCCCATAGGATTGTCAATGGCTGATTGTTTTGGCATTGCTTCAGGAGTGAAGTGTCACATCCTTTTTCCATTTTTGTGGTGCTGGGGATTGAGCTTGGGTCCTAAAGAGTGCAGAGCAGCACTGTACCATCTGAGCTAAATCCCAGCCTGTGACAAGGAGCAGAGAACTATAATTTCATCACAATTCACCACAAGTCCACTTGAAATATACAAAATATTGGTATAAATATATGTATATAATGACTACAATGGTGGTGAGGACTTAGGCATGGAAAAGCTTGTTGGCTGAACAGTCTGTGCTTAGGATGAATGTTTCCTTAAAATTTATGGTTAATAATTTTATCATTTACAAAGTGCTTCCATATCATCACTGACATGTACACTGGTACCTTGGCACTTGAACTGTTCTGTGCTCAAACATCTCATTCCCTGACTGATAATATTTTCAAGAGAATTCTGGTTCGGTGCTTCCTACTTGGTTGGTCCTCAACCACTGTGCTAAAACCTATATGAGACACCACCCTTACCAGTAGTGCTTTAGGGTGAACTAAAGGGGGACGTATCACTCTGCACATAGATTTCAAGCAGCAAAGACCTGTGCTGGTGCTCTGTTCATGATCTTGTGAGGTTTTCTTTTTTTGTTCCTTCCATTACCTTTTTCTTTTTTCTTTCTTTTTCTCTTTTTTCTTTTCCTTTTTTCTTTTTACATATACATACATATGTATGCCATAAGGTCATCATGGTACCTAAGAAATTTTCTAGTGCTAAAAAGTGAAGGAAAGAGCAAAAAATTGTAAGGACAACAATCAAATAATAAATAAAAAGAACTCATTGCTAAGTATGTGTGACATACGTGTGTCTGAATTAGTCATTCCATATGATGTAAGAACAAATAAGTACATTTAAATTATTTCTTTTGGAAAAAAAAATACTTGGCACTGGAACTGATTATCACTCGACCAGGCTTCCAGAATGGATGTGGCTGAGTGTCAAGATATCACTGTATTATCAAACGTACTGCATACTCAAAAAGTTTAGTGCAGCTGGTTCCATTTTAGAAAGGAATACACAGACACTAACAAATGTCATCATGAGTTTACATATCTTGAATAAAGCACAACCAGAGCCTGAATCCAATTCTGGCTCATGGTGTGGAATTGTTTCTCTAATTCCAGAAAATTTCTATAACAAAGATTTTATATGTAATACATTGTAAAATTTCTGAGCAGTCCTATAGTGTAGATCCTAATCCTGCATCGTCAAAAGGGAAACAAAAAAGTGTGTGAAGTTCAGTGACTTGCCCCAGCTCTCAGATACAGAAAGTGATTGAGTTTAGGTTACATCCAAGACCTAATTTTAAAAACCTCCCAAAAAGTAAAGTCTTCCCAAATGCTCTGGGAAATATGTACCAAACTCTTGTAAGGAATTAGAAAATACTAAGATAGGATGGGTAGCAATAGTAGAGAAAAATAATAGATAAAATATCACAAGGAAATTTGTAAACTCAAAATTTTTCTAGAGATTTTTCTAAGATTTTAATTTTTTTTCGGCCCTGGGGATTGAACCCATGGCCTCTCATTTGCATGCTTTGCAAATGCTGGACAACTGAGCTGCACCCCAGCCCATTTTTTTAACTTTTTTGAGACAGGGTCTCACTAAGTTACACAGACTGCTCCTGGTCTCTATTTTGTGATCCTTCTGCCTCTGCCTCCTGAGCCACTGGGATTACAGGCATGCACCACTGTGCCTGGCAGATTTTAAATTTTTTATAACAGTTAAAAAACATGCAACATGGGCCTGAAACATTTTTTAAAGATACAATTAGTTATACAAATAAAACATCTAAACAATCACTGGTATTGTTCTACTACAAGCTATATATAACACAGTGCATTAACAAATTATCCTACTTTGTACTCATTCTGCTTATTAATTTTAAATTCACTTGTCACAGACTGAATTTTGGAACTGGGTAGCAAAATCACAACTTCATTTTAGTAATGAATAATATGGATTAGCAAGAGCTTAGAAAGTTTTTTTGGAATTTCCTAAGTATTAAAGTTAATAAGATGTATTAATGCCAAAAAAGCACATTAATAAATTTTAGTTGTAAAACTTGTTTTACATGCTTGTGATATCATAGGGGATCCACAAAGTTAGCTTTTAAGTTTAGAAGTTTAAAACTGCAAAGGCAATATTTTACATAGAAAAGCCTACATTCTTCCATGTGAAATGTTTTTAAAATATGAAACTTATTGGAACTCTATGTCTATTTCTAATTCTATTTCTTGGGATGTTTTGATGAGGCCATTCTGAGTATGCATGGAATCCCACCTGTTTATCTCCACATCTCCATAAAGCAGAGATATCTAAACCTAATTTAATTATACATAAAAGTAATGGCCGTGACATAAGGATCCATAATATTTTATATTTAGGGAACACATCATTCCTCCAAGGAAAAATCTGTAGATATGTATGATTATGAAATATGATGGTGTTCTCTAGTTTAATGTTTTTTATGTCCTATTGCTTCATTGCCAGTGGTCTATCATATTCTTATGAGTAGCCCATGAACTGTGTCCTTTTACTATGTAGGTGTTAGTATTATATCCCACTTCTCTCTTTTGTTATATATCAAGATACCTCATTAAAATTAATTGTGAGTGATTTGTTAAGTATAGTAATTAAGTTTGGTAACATTCAGGCTCATGATTTGCAGACCAAGTGTCTTCTAAATTTCATATGCTTTAATCTCAATATACCCAAGACTACTCTTCACTGGTGCTAGCATTTTGCTTTGAAGGTTTATTATTCCATAGTATCTGTATCATTATTCCTTTCTTGCTGAAAATGTACGTTAAAAAACTGCAGTTTAGAAGAGAGCTTTCCTCAGTTGGTAATTCTACCTGTTTTGACTGCGGCAGAGGACTCCACTTTTTTATATTGCAGTAAGCTTACTAAACACTGTTATTGTTGTTGTTAGGTGCTTTCAAGTCGGTATTCAACTCTTAGTGACCCTGCGTACAACTGGTGAAACAATATTGTCATTGCTTCTCTACTATTCATAGGGTTTTCAATGGCAGATTGATTTTTGGGAGTGGGTTTCCAGGTCCATCTCCCAAGCCTACAGCACCTGGTGTTCCAAGGCAGTCTCCCATCCAAGGACTAACCAGGCCCGACTGTGCTTAGCTTCTGAGATTTGATGGGATTGGATGCCACAGGGCTACGCCTGCAGGCTTTACTAAACATGTTGTTGTTGTTGTTAGGTGCTGTCGAGTCGTGTGCGACTCATAGTGACCCTCATAGGGTTTTCAATGGCAGATTGTTTCGGGATTGCCTTGGGAGTGGCTTACCACATCCTTCTCCCATTTTTGCTGTGCTGGGAATCAAACTCGGGACCTCAGAGATTGCAGAGCAGCGCTTTACCAACTGAGCTAAATCCCAGCCCCTTACTAAACATAGAAGACTGTAAATAAGGATATTATGTGAAAAATTGAAAGTAGTAGTTGTTTTCTTTAAGGGAATATGTAGGAAATATATGTAGAAAGAGTGAAAGTTCAATCATATATTTCCCAAGACAAGTATGAATAACAGATGCAAGTAAAAGTAAAGGTAGCTTTTGGATTTTGATAACACAAATAAGACCATATGGTTAGGATATTTACTGTCAATATTTACCCTTTCCCTCTGTATGGTTTGAACCTAAAATGTTCCCTAGTGGTCATATGTTTGAATAAGCTAGAGAGATTGTCTGGGAGGTAGGATCTGGCTTTGCTGAAGTAGGTGATTGGGGGAGTGGGCCTTTGAAGGTTTGTTTCCCAGTGCCCCGGTTCTGGTCGCTCTCTCTGCTCTCTGCTTCCTGATTTGCCATGACATGAGCTTGCCTGCAGTGGTCCTGCTGTCTGCCACTGCCATGCCTGTCTTGCTGCCATTATGGACTGTGATCCTCTAAGTCTGAGCCCCAAATATATCTTTCCACTCATAGTTTGTTTTAGTCAGTTTCTCTGCCATAGCGACAAATCAGCTAACACATGCTCTGCATGAAGGGACCATCTATTCTCTTTCTAATGCATTAACTCATCCTCAGAAGCTTCCCTCAGTACTTTGTTCCTAAAAGGGATTCCTTAATGCACACATTTTTGCATTTGACTATGATGAGTTTTCTCTCATTAGTTAATTTGTCAGTGAAATACCACATTTACACTAAACTAAAATGAGAAGAAACACAGTGTCTGCAACAATGGGGTCAATCATAAAAAGACTGTGTGCGTGGCATAGTGTTGGGTAGTGTTTAGCTCTGTTGTACATATATCACTATGTGTTGAATCTGATTTGACAGATCCAACCACAACAACAATAACAAAAATGAACAAGAACAACAGCAAAGAGGTTTGCAGCTGGTTTACCTCTCAAAAATTAGGAAAGATACTTCTTGTTAGGTGCTGCTGAGTTGGGTCCAACTCATAGCAACTCTATGTACAACAGAATGAAACACTCCCCAATACTGTAGCATGCCTGGCACTATGTCAGTGCTTCTCTGCTACTCCTCAGGTTTTTGATAGCTGATTGAAAGAAAGACACTAATGAGGTATTTTTCCAGGGTAACAATGGATTGATTTTTTAAAAATCTACTTTGTATCACTAGCTGTGCATTCTAACAATGGCACCTAGTTTTGCATGGATCACAGAGTCTAAAATCACCACTGGTCAGAATTTGGGGAAAAAAATGAAAAGTTTCATTGGACAAAGCCCAAATGTAAACTGATAGGTAGATGATGAATGAAACCTTTCAAGATAGCAAAGACTGTGGTGAGATTAGTAATTTATACTTGCTTAGCAAGAGTCACTTTCTTCACTATTTGATTTGTTGTTGTTGTTAGGTGCCGTCGAGTGGGTATCCGACTCATAGCGACCCTCATAGGGTTTTCAATGGCTGAGTGCTTTGGAATTACCTTGGGCATGGATTGTCAGGCCCTTCTCCCATTCACTATTTGATAAACATGCAAAAATAAATTCATATTACATGGTAGGTTGCAGTTGCATACACAAATACGGCCTATCCTGTGGATATTTCTGAGGAGTTAGCTGCATGTGCCCCCATGTGCACCTTCACACACACACACACACACACACACACACACATGCACTCTTAGATACACAAGTTATGTGTAGAAATATGAACTTTTTTGGGTAACAAGATTCGTAACTCCTATTAGATTTTCAAAAGCTTGTCACCTATGTAAAGGTAAGAGCTGTTGCTTTTCCTTTTCCTCTCATTTAATAAAATATATGAGAACTCAAGTAAATGGTGGTTGACATGAACAAAAAACATTAAGTGAATTCTAAACATGTTAAATACTCAGATAAGGTGTTATCTATAATAAAATACCTAAAAATTTGATTATTAGCTGCCAGCGTGTTGCTACCAAGTTGAGCATTGTTGCATTGTAATCTACACAGAATCAAAGAAGCATAGAATTTCAGAGTTGGAAGTCAGAATTCATTTAGAAAAGTGATTTCCTAGTTTCTCTTCTGTAAGAAAACAGCACAGTCATTTCCTCAAAGTATCATACAAAAGCCCCAATATATAAAATACAAAAAAGGAGAAATGTCTTTGATTAACTTTAGGAGTGACTATACATTGCTCCTGGTCAGCTTCTTCCTCACCTCTCCTACAGAACAGATTTAGGGTCACCCAAAATTTTATTTCCCTTATAATCCTCACTTTCTGAATTATCTGTTGTGATCATGTCCATGTTTTGTTAGTGACTTATTAAAGTCTGAATTATGTCATCTGACTTTTTTAAAAGGGTCTTGCAATATAGCACAAGCTGGCCTTGAACTCTAGATCATCCTAGCTTAGACTCTCTAGGGCTGGGTTTACACACATGTACCACCATGCCTGGCTTTTCTGTCATATAACTTTTGAGAGTGTTGAAAATTAGAGGTCTTGGTTGATTCTGTACTAAAGTTTGCTCATGTTGATCTAACTGCTGTCAGGATTGACCTTAGAGTGAAATAGATTTGGGACAGAATCTTGTCTCTGTCACTTGTTAGCTATTCAGTCTTAGGCAAGTATCAAAACTACTTTCTGCTTCAGTTTCCTTATCTGGGATTTGTGATTAAAATGAAAGTAATTATGATCACAATGATAATGTCGATGATGATGGAGATAATAACAATTGTAATAATGATAAAACATACCCACAGGGCTGCTTTGAAGTTTAAATGAAATAGTTCTCCTGAAAGGTCATTTTCTTAATGACCTTAATTCATTCCTGATAACACTTCCTCGAACAGAAAAGCTATTAGACATAAATATAGTTCTATTAGTTTTAATGAGAAAATTATGATGCTTTTCATTCTAAGGAAGACAATTTTCAAAGACAGAAAAAATATATCAATTGTATAATGAAAACAAGTTTGTATAAGTCATAAACAACTATTTGAAAGTAAATTAACATGACTTGCATGTAAAACTTACTGTAATAAAGGTTTAATATTCACTGAAGGAGTGAAGGAAAGAGATAATGTGAACAAAGGTGCAAAGAATCATTCTTTATAAGTTCATTATATTTAAGCTATTTTCTTCACCAAGTTTTCAGCCTTTTTTGTCTTTTGGTTGTCTTGCCCTCAAACTACACTAAATAAGTTTCTGAAACAGAAAATCCCTTTCATGTCAAAATAAAAGCTACAATAGTAGTTTATTCCTGTCCATCTCCTTACTTTCCTCATAGAGCAAGCATAGCACCTCTCCCCAACTTTTCCTTATGATCAGTTATATTTTGCATTATCTGTTTTAATTATTTCTGTGTTTTGTTAGTGACCTGTCAAAGTACAAATTATGTCATGTAATCTCTTATGAGAGATAAAAACTAGAGGTCTTGTTTGATTCTCTACCAAGTTTTGCTCTTGTTGACTTAGCGGCTTTGAAGCTGTGTGAATAGCTCCCTTGACAGCAAATAGAAGAATCTTATTTTCTGCTTCCTTATCATCTCCCTCGGCATCTATATGTAAAGCAAAATTATTTAATTTCATTTAAAATGCAACTCAGTTCATTTTATTCTTTATGATATTGTCTAACTGAAAACTTTGATGTCAAGTAAATTAGGGCCTATATCTTTGCCTAACGCCATCATATTGAAATATTACCTTCTATACTATGTTTATTTTATGTGGTTTTGGAAAAAAAAATTCTTTATACTGAAACAAGAGAGTTCTTTTCCAAAAAGCAGTATGACTTCTCAAGACAGGGTTTATTCTTTACTGAACAGTCATTATGTGTGGTAAAGTCTGTACTTAGCAACTTCCAGT
>VMDO01028346.1:0-24097 GCA_007922755.1 Pedetes capensis
AATTCATACCAGTAATGAAAAATGTTAATACCACCAGAGTACTCTTAATTCCTAGCATTAATTATACATTTGTTTCTTAAAATATATTCTGCCCAGTAAACTGAAACACTTAGGAATTCTCCACCTACCTCTGGATAGGACATATTATATAGGACACATTATAATAACATTTTATTAATAGTCTGCAGCCATAGCACCCTGGCATCCCATCCTGCCTGCTCTTAGAAGCTAAGCAGGATCAGCCTGATTGGTCTTTGGAATGGGAGACCACCTGGGAATACCAGGAGCTGTAGGTTAGGGAGAAGGACTTGGCAAGCCACTTCTGAAGAAATATCAGCCATTAAAAATCCTATGAATGGCAGAGAAGCACTGACAATAGTGCTTGGCATGGCACAGTGTCAGGGAGTGTTTCATTCTCTTGTACATAGGGTCGATACGAGTTGGACTCCATGGCACCTAACAATAACAGTTATTAAAAAATTATGTAGAAACGTTAACAATTTAACAATTTTATTTATGCAATTAAATTTTTTGAACTTTTAATAGTAATTATACAATTTCTAGATTAATGTTTTCATTTAAGACACTACAATTGAAATTTTCTTTTATGGAACAGAATTATTCTAATTATTTTTACATTATATTTGGAGGATACTATGGAGTTAAGAACAAAAGCTTTGGAGCTGGACACAAGTAGGAAGATATCTTGGCTCCATTACTTGCTAGCTAGCTGTGTAGCTTGGGGAGGTACTAAACCACTCCAAGTCTGTTTCCTTTCCTGTAAAAATGAGGAAGGTAATATTAACTACTTCATGGGATTATTCTGAAGATTCAGACTAGTTATACTTGTAAAGCCCCTGGGACAGGGTGAGTAAGCAGCAAAAGAAAACCCACTGTACCACCAAAATACACAAGTAAAACATGACCTAGTGTGCCTCAACTTCTGCTTTATTGCAATGCTAATATCCTTGTGACATTACATAGGAGTCAGTCTTCAGGCTGACCTCCCTGAGGGATCTCTCTTTGATGGATTGTCCCCATTAACCAGCAAGCTTAGTCTAATACTTCCTCCATCTTTATAAATACCCTTTCTTGGCCCCCCACCATCTCCCTCATGATGTGGCCTGAATTTCTGGTTTCCCTTTCCAGCCAAGTTTCCAAAAGAATTGGCTAGAAACTCAGACTCTACTCCCTTACTTCCCATTCCATTCCTATCAAACTGGTTTCTTCTACTGATGCACTAAAACTACTTTTTTTCAATTAATCATCAGTGATCCCAAGTGGTCAACCTTACTACACACATCTCAGTCCTCATCTTTTGTGTGTGTGTGTGTGTGTGTGTGTGTGTGTGTGTGTGTGTGTGTGTGGTGCTGAGGATCAACTCAGGGCCTCAAGTATCCCAAGCAGGTGCTCTACCACCAAGCTGTACCCTCAGTCCACAGTCTTATCATTCTCTTCTTGAAATGCTCTCTTCTCTTGGCTGATATGAGTCCTCCTCTTCCGAGTTTCATCCTACTTGTCTTTCTGTATAAGATCATTGAGGGCTGGACTTTCCCAATTCTGTTATTCCTTAATTCTGTTCTCTTTTTACTTTATACTCTCTCTATATATGATCACCTCCCTTTCCCAAGGCCAAAAAAACTCTTAAATTTCCATCTCAGCTCAAACCCACTCTGTTTTCACTACAGATTCACAGACCCAATGATGCACTGCACAGTTGCACTGGGATGTCTCATAAGTATCTCAAAGGAAACACTCACAAACTTAAATCTTTACAAATCCCTCTCAAAACTGTTAATTCTCTAGCTTTCTCCTTTCAGTTAATGGTATTTCCATCTATGTAGATACTCAATCCAAATTCTCAAACATGGCCAGTGAGACCCCACCTAATTTTCCCACCTCATTTCTTCATCCTCCTTATGTGTTTCTTTTCCCTCAAACCACTCTGTTCCAGACACACTGGCTGCCTTGCAGATCCAGGAACCTGCCAAACTTCTTGTTACCTTATAGACTTTTCATCTAAGTGTTTCTTCTACCTAGAATAGCTCCCTCCTTTCCTCTTTCCATACCTCTTTTTCTAAACATGTAGATTACCTGGTCACCTCCTGTTCATACCACAGATCGTTAAATAATATTAATGACATGAAGGGACATATAAAGTCCCCACGTTGGCAAATCACACAATATTTAAATGCCATTTTTCTCCAGAAGTCTTCCTTGAATATCACTCCTCTCTAAGGGGCTACTGTCCTTGCAATAGTCTTTTATAACATGCTGCTATCTTTCCCTCATAGCAAATACTGCAATTTAAATTTATGCATTCATGTTTTTCTTTGTTTAATGTCTCTATGAAAAGTACTCTCCAGCAAGGACTACATTTGTTCTTTTCATTGCTTTACCCTCTGGGCATAACAGGTGCAGGCACACAGTCTGTCTGAAACTTAAGCAATGCATACCTTTTGTCCCACAACACAGACAATAACACATTTCAAATCCAAAGACAAACACTCTACGACTCTAACAAATTCTCATACTTGTTTAAGCAAAAAAAACTGGGAAGGGTCTTAAATAACTAGCTGCATAATATAAAAACCCATATGGTCATTTATGCAAAATTAGAGAAAGGTTTTTCTGTGTATTAAAAATCAACATGATGACAGCCAGGTACAGTGGCACACACCTGTAATCTCAGGGACTAAGGAGAGGGAGGGAGGAGGATGGCAAGTTCAAGGTCAGAGGCAAGCTAGTGCTTGAGACTCTGTTTCAAGATAAAAAATAAAAAAGACGCTAGGGGTGCAACTCAGTAGTAGCATGCCCACAAAATATACATGAAGTCCTGGTTCAACCCCCCAGTGCCACAAAATAAAATAAAATAAAAACAGGATGAAGAAGACAAGGGTTATATATATTAGGTTCATAGCTCAATTACTTTTAAAATTTTACATTTTCAATGTTCTGTTAAGACAGTATGATCTTATAAATTGCACTTGAAGATAATATATGTTTATAAGTAATTTTTATACTTTAAAAATCCATATATTCTTTTAAAACATGTATTATATCTATGTATATACGTGTTTGTAAGTCAGGTTTACACATAAAATATATCTACTTTTATTAAAATCCAAGTTATATATGCTAAAAGTTGTGATTGAAAAATTAAAGGAAATACTCTTCCTTAAAAAAAAAAAAATATGTGGAGTCATTGAAATGGAGATTGCTTTGTCCCCAGTGACCTCACCAGCATCTGCTTCAATTACCTTCTGGAAATGAAATAACCAAATTACAGTTCAGCTTTCTGCTTTGCTAACAAAATTAATATGAGATATCAAAATTCATCTGCTTTGTGTATATATATATATATATATATATATATATATATATTATGCAAGTTCTAAAACAAAGTCCCTTCTAATTCTACATTTCTACATTGTAAAGTACATGCAGCACAATCGTTATGTTGTTGTAGTTGTTGGGTGCTAATCAACATAAATATTCTCACACACATAGAAAAATTTAGTGGAATCGTTAGTGACTTAGCTGGAATCATCCATAGCTGTGATTGTATCTAAATCACTTCACCTATTCAAACGGGATCAAATTTTATTCTATTTTGTATAACAGGTATATTCTTGAAAATATATGTAAATTGAATTTTTAAAAGCCACATGGTGATTTAGAAATATAATTAGAGTTTGTTTTATCTTTTTCTTGTTTAGAAAAGAATATTTAAAACATGAATAATTGGACTCTAATTGATTCATAAGTTCCAATATTCACATTTTGGCCATCTAGTCTAGTAAGTGGGCTGGGATTTAGCTCAGTTGGTAGAGCGCTGCGCTGCAGTCTCTGAGGTCCCGAGTTCAATTCCCAGCACCACAAAAATGGGAGAAGGGCCTGGCAATCCACTCCCAAGGCAATCCCGAAACAGTCAGCCATTGAAAACCCTATGAGGGTCGCTATGAGTCGGATACTGACTCGATGGCACCTAACAACAACAAGTCTAGTAAGTATTCCATAAATACCCTAATAAAAACCATTTTAAAGTTTTATTATGTAATGCATATTCTCGTTCTCTGGTTGTTCTATATTTAAATTTGCCTCATATTTACCATTCAACACACCTATACAATTCTTGTCTCACAGCCATCAAGCTACATTTCTCATTTCAAACATATCTTTGATTCTTCTTCAAATGAAATCAGTGGCACAGTTCTCATAACAGAGTCATCGAGAAAGGACCCTTTTCTCTCTCCACCACCTCCTGCCTCAGCAGCTGTTAGATCCTGCCTTGCTTTTGGAGGAGACCTAGGAGGTTCCCTTCCTTGCCTCAGAACACTCTGAGTTGATGCACGCTCTGTGTTGTTGCCACATCTGACTTTGCATTGCCTAGTGCTGAATCATTTGCAAACCATGTAACAATCTGTATTTTGCCAGGTCTCCTTAAACCTAGCCCATTATCTGCTTCATTACTGTTTTCATTTATGTGTGAGAAGCAAAAAGTTTTAAAAAGAAGGCAAGGTTACTGAATGTGCACTGGTGTAATACACAACTAAGGAACAAGCAGAAAAGAAAATGGAACCCTAGGCATTTTTTTTATACAAACTATATTTGAAGTGGTTAAAAAAAAGGAAAAGGCAAGCAAAAATGTGTGACCAAATGCCCCATGACTCAAGTACCAGATTATGACCTTTACAATAGAGGTACCCAAGCAGGGAGAATTTCAGCTGTTAGGGCAGTCAATATTCAACCGAGGGACAAAATAAATAACAGGGGAATTCTTGACATACCACAAAAATACAAGGTCAGGAGATTGCTGACTCTTTTTTCATTGCTGTTAGTAGTATGTACGTACTTTCAAAGTTTCTTTGGTAGATCAGAGATTCTCATTGTTGTTAGGTGTCAATGAGTCATGTCCAATTCACTGTGACCCACCAAAGGGTTTTCAATATCTGTTTTGGAATTGCTTTTGGAGTGGATTGTTGGGTCTTTCTCCCATCTTTCCGGTGCTGAGGATTGAACCCAGGGCCTCAGAGACTGCAGAGCAGCACTCTTAACAACTGAGCTACACCCCATTCAGAGATTCTCTAGTTTGTTCCAAAGTTCCTAAGAAAAAATTTTGTACTGAGCTGAGCACAGTGGCTTAGAGTCCAGAGACCTAGTAGGTTGAGGCATGATTGTAAATGCAAGGTCACAAGCAGCCTCCACAACTTAGTGATGCCCTGTCTCAAAATTAAACAAGAAATGAGGCTGAGCACTTTCCTAGTATGCATGAGGTCCTGGGTTCAATCCCCTAGTACTGCCCAAAAGAGAAAGAAAGAAGAAAAAGAGAAAGAGAGAAAGAGAGAAAGAAAGAAAGAGAGAGAGAAAAAAAAGAAAGAAAGAGAAAGAAAGAACAAAAGTAAACATCTGTACTAAAAATCACACAATAAATACATTTATTAATCTTGCGATTTACTTTTCTTTTTCAGTACTGGGGAATTGAACCCAGGGCCTCACACATGCCTTGCAAGCACTCTACCACTGAGTTGCACCCCTAGACCATTTCTTACTTTTGATTTTGAGACAGAGTCTGGTCAAGTTACGCAGGCTGCCCCGGGCCTCAAAGTCATGATCCTCCTGCCTCAGCCTTCCGAGTTGCTGGGATTACAGGCATGCACCACCCCCACTCAGATAATAATTTATTATTTAGATCAGTGATTCCCACTGAGCATTGTAATGAGCACTGACAAGGTTCTGTGAAATTCAATTCAACATAGCTTAATGAGTACAGTTTAATGATTAAAAGTGAGGGCTTAGAGGTCAGACATGCCTGGGTTGAGTCTTGGATCTACCACTACATGGTTATATGACCTTGGGAAAGTTATATAACATCTGGAAGGTTTGGTATGTTTATCAGTAATTAAGATGATAACGAACTATTTCATGGGGTAATTATGAAATTACATGAGAACACAAGTCAGTCTCTATTATATAGTAAATATTCAACAAATATTAACTATCATTCACAGTGAATGACTGATAGCTTGTAGGTGCAGGAGATGGGGCTAGACTTTGTAAAGAAAATAAGACGAAAAAGGACCAACAATAAATAATAACAGACAAATAAGGCAGAGAATATGAGAGTGTTACTAGGTATATCCCAAGATAGACTGAGTCAAGGAACACAAGAGAAGGCATAAGGAAACCATTTACCCCCCTCTGCATCCAAAGGCAGAGGGGTACATCTAGTAATAGAGTGGGCAGAGGGGGCAGGCAACCAATGAAATTGGCAAAGCCTCAAGGGGACAGTGCCATCATTCAGGAAGGGTTTGACAGAATGATGTGTATATTACTGCATATGAGGAGAGCACAGTGAGGCACAGTTCTAATTATAAACAGAAGGCAAAGTTCTGAAGGGGCAAAGGGTAAGACATGTACAGAAAAATCTAGGTAAGAGGTAAGACAGAAGGGTTAGAATGAGCCAGAATGTGTCAGATCTCAAATGCCACAAGAAAGAAGCTGAGACACAAATATGATATATCTGAGCTCTGCCCAGGAATACTAGTATGACTAGATGCTCAGGAGGGTATGCAATTAGCAGTTAACTCATGAGGATCACGTGGTGTGTGTGTGCGCGTGCTTGTGTGTGAGAGAGAGAGAAACAAAGAGAGAGAGAGACAGACAGATAGACAAAGTTATTTATGGAAATTTTCAGATGCAAGTTTGGGGAGAAAAGAAAGGAAAATTTCTAAGCCCAGTACTTAGGAGGCTGAAGCATGAGGATTGCAAGTTTGAGGCCAGCCTGGGCTATATAGAAAGACTGTCAGCAAACTGGGCACAGTGGCACACACCTGTAATCCCAGCGGCTCAGTAGGCGGAGACAAGAGGATGGCAAGTTAGAAACCAGAGGCAGTCTGTGTAATTTAGAGAGAGCCTGTCTTTAAGAAAGTAAAAAAAAAATGGGCTGAGGGTGTAGCTCAGTGGTACAGCACTTGCAAAGCATGCAAGCCCAAGGCCCTGGTTCAACCCACCAGTACTGCAAAAAATAAAAAAGAAAGAAAGAAAAGAAAGACTGTCAGCAAAACAAAAATTAAAAATTTCTACTAAATTGCCAATAGCTGAATTGCAAATGGTAGCCATGAAGCTAGAGCTGGAGCACAAAGCATTTTCTGGTTTGTTATGTTTTGGACCTAAATTATCCCCCTAAGGTCAAAGGTCGTGTTGTTTGGTCCCCAGCTGGGAGGTTGTGGAATTTTGGGAGACTGGCCTTTGGTAGAAGTAGCTTCCTGGGGTGGGGCTTGAAGGATTCCCCACCCCTCACTGGAAGATTAGTGCTTGCTCTCTCTGTTCCTGGTCCACCTGAGGTCTTCTAACACTGGCTCCACCACCACTGCTGCCATGCTTGCGCTGCTACCATTATGGACTGATTCTCTAACTGTGAGCTCCCAATTAAACCTCTTCCCATGTAACTTTGAGTTGGTTTTTCTGCTACAGCAATGACAGCTGACTCATACATGGGTCCACAGCTCAATTTTCTCTTGTTGTAAATTCATTGTGCCTGCAACAATGAGAGGTATCAAGGACATGGATGTCTTGGTTTGTGTTACTTGTAACAAAAATTCCATAGGTTGGGTTGCTTAAACAACAAATCTTTATTTCTTACCCTTTGAGGGGCTGGGAAGTGCAAAGTTTAGATGCTAGCCAATACGGTTCTTGGAGAGAGCTCTTTTCCTGTTTTATAGATGGACACTTCCTTGCTGAGTCCTCCCATGGCCAGTAAGAGAGATCATCTCTGTATCTCTTCTTATAAAGACACTAATCCTTTCACAAGGGCGCAACCCTTGTGATCTAATTACCTCCCAAAGGCCCCTTCTCCTAATAGTATCACATAGGGGATTCAGAGTTTTAAAATATGGATTCTGGAAGAGGAAGAACACATTCAGTCCATATGGAGACAAAATTTATCTCAACTCCATACTGCCATGTTTAAGTTTAAACTCAGAAGCACTTCAGCTGAAGTCTTCTTCAACTGTCAGAAACAAAATTTAAAAAGAAGTGTGTTGGTGGGGGACATCTTAAATTACTTTTCCTTCCTTGGAATCTTTTTGTCTTTCACTGAAGATTGTGGCTAGAACATGTTTCTGAACAAGTTTCAGAGGATATATAAACTTCCTGAAATTGCTTTTCCTCATTTTTTTTATTTTTATATTTTTATTTATTATATATATTTTTAATTATTGGGGATCAAACCCAGGGCCTGTAGTGTATGTTCTACTACTGTGCTATACCCAAACCCCTTATTTTTCTTATAAGTGACAGGGTCTTGTTATGTTAGCCATACTCACCATCTTCCTGATGGAGTAGCTGGGACTATAGGTGTGTGCCACCATTCCCAGCACATTAGACCATGCATTTTAGTTCTTTCAAACCTCTCAATAATATTATAAAGTAGGTACTGTTATTATCTCCATTTTAGATAAAACAAAACTATACCAAAGGCCTGCAGTTAGGAAGTAATTCTATAGAAAGGAAACCTATAGGAGACCCAAAAGCAAAAGTTGCCCAAGCTTTTTGATGACAGTAGTTCCACGTGGGAGTTCTGTTAGGTTACTTTATTGGTCCTGTTCCAAGATGTAGGACACCCAGGTTAGTCTGGGATTTCAGGTTAAACAGAAATATACTTGTTATTTATCCCTGCAATTAGTTTCATAGTGATCTATAACACTGTAGGGTGGGAAAGTACATTTACAAAACAGGTGTTTTTTTGCATGGCTACTTTTGAACAAATGGTTAATGTGTGTTAGATGAATAATTTTCAAAGAAACTCAGTTTTCAATGCTGAAAATGACCTCACTCCCAGTATACTAACCACTAAGGAATCTTCTAAAACAATGAGGCATTTTTTAATAATGGCACATGTTAAAAAATTTTTTTAACTTATGGTCCAATATGTACATAACTTGGGGCTGGGGTTTAACCCAGTTTGTATGGTGCTGCTCTGCACTCTCTGAGGCCCTGGGTTCAATTTCTAGCATCACAAAAGAAACACAAGAAGGATCTGGCAGCCCACTTCCTATACAATCCCAAAATAATCTGCCATTGAAAACCCTATGAGTAGCAGAGAAGCACTGACATATTGCTGGACATGGCATAGTGTCGAGGAGTGTTTCATTCTGTTATACATACGATCGCTATGAGTTGGACCTGACTCAACAGCACCTAACAACAAACAACATGTACATACTTATAAATATTTAAAACAAAATTCTCATGAATCACTATTTATTATGACATATATAACACACTCTGATAGGTTTTACTTCAGTCTAGCTTAACCAGTCTAATCCATTCTGTTCATCTCCATTAATCCAATTTTAAAATAATAAAATGATCTGAATAAACATTTCTCAAAAACAGATGTACAAATACATTAAAAGTGCATATCATCATTAATCACCATGGAAATACGAATAAAAATCACAATGATACATTACCCCAATGTGAATGGGTGTAAATAAAAAGACAAAGAATATCAAATGCTGGTGAGGATATAAAGAAAGGAGAACTCTCATACACTGTTGATGGGAATAAAAATCAGTACAGCCATTATGGAAAACCATATATGGAGTTTTCTCAAAAATCTAGGTATAAAACTACCATATGATTCAAATTTTCCACTACTGGGTATATATTCAAAGCAATATCTCAAATAAATACCTGTAGTCACATGTTGTTGACAGTACTAGTCACAGTAGCCAAGATATGGAATCAACCAAGGTATCCATAATTAGATGAATAGATAAATAAAATATATGGACAATGGAATATCATTCAGCCATACAAAGAATGAAATCTTGTTATTTGCAGCTATATGGATTAGTCTGGAGAATATTATGTTAACTGAAATAAGTCAGACACAGAAAGACAAATACTGTATGTTCTCACATATGGAAACTAAAAAAGTTGATTACATAGCAGTGAAGAGCAGAATAATGGTTACTTGAAGATGGAAAAGGTGGGAGGGTAGAAAAAGGATAGTGAACAGGTATGCAGTGAAATTGGACAAGAGGAATAACTTTTTTTTTTTTTTTTTTTGGTATGGGTCTTGGGGGTTGAACTCAGGGCATTGCACATATTGTACAAGTCCTCTATCACTGGGCTGCACCCCCAGCCCATTATTTTTCATCTTGAGACAGGGTCTCACTAAGTTACACAGTCTGCCTCTGGCCTAGAACCTGCAATCCTCCTGCCTCTGCCACCTGAGTTGCTGGGATTATAGGTGTGCACCACCATGCCTGGCAACTTCTAATATTCTATAACACAGTAGAGTAACTACGGCTGACAACAATAAACTACATATTTCAAAATAGGATTTTGAATATTCCCAAAACAAATGATGAATGCTTGAGGTGATGGATATGCCAATTACTCTGATTTGATCATTATATACTATATTGTTGTTGCTATTGTTAGGTGCCGTCGAGTTGGTATCCGACTCATAGCAACCCTCATAGGGTTTTCAATGGCTGTTTCGGGATTGCCTTGGGAGTGGATTGGCAGGCCCTTCTCCCAATATACTATATACAGGTATTGAAATATCACACTGTACTCCATAAATACATACAATTATGTATCAAACACTTTAAAATGATAGTTCTATCCACTAATTGATTTCATGACCCCCTCAGTGGGTTGTAACCTATAGCTTAAAAAGCAATATTGTACTTAGAATTAAATCAAGTAACTCAGCCTACTTCTTATAAATGAAGCAAAAGCATGTGTCTGTGAATGGCTAAGTGTTTATAAGCCCTTTTTTAAATCAGTAGAAAAAAAAGCTAATGATTTGCTGGAAACATTAGCAGATCAAACTTGACCATAGATGTTTTTTCCCAGTAATGAACAGTAAGTGATATATAAATGTTCCGTTAAGAGCTTCCTGGTCTGAACTCAATCAAGAAAACAGGAAACATAAGCCTTAAACAACATTGCAGTTCACACAAAAGTTTAATTGGAAGTTAGTAATATTGTCAAAATAGGCACTAGCAGTTTTTTCATAGGAAATGTATGAAATATCTTTAATCCTTTTAAGATTAATAAAATCATTGAGTACTAAAAAATTATAGTGATAAAAATTAAGACTTACCATTAATATCCTACATTAAAGAAGATGTTTTAAATATTTTGTCTTTCATTTGGACAACAAATATTTAACATATGCTATATGCCAATCACTATTTAACAAGCCCATGAAAAGAGCAGTGAACCATCACAGATTCCTTCCTGCCGGGTGGCCTTTGGAAAGAGAGCAGATGCCAAACACATAAACAAATAAGAGCTTTGCAGATCATGATAGAGAGTTCTCTGGCAGGGCTGTGGATCACTACAGCACATGATACAACTGCCTCTCTGCTGGTTCTCTTAAATTTGAATCAAATATGGCTTCTAATAAAAGACAACTGAAACATTCTCCTTCCAGATTCATATACAATTTTTCCTATTTAGATTCCCCATTTAAAAGCTGCCTGCAGCTACAGGATTGCACTGTGGCCTTGCGATCCTGTCTGATCTCTGAAGCTAAGCAGAGTCCAGCCGGTTAGGACTTGGAAGAGAGACCACTTGGGAACACCAGGTGCTGTAGGCTTGGGAGAAGGACCTGGCAACCCACTCCCAAAAAGTAATCTGCCATTGAACACCCTATGAATAGCAGAGAAGCACTGACAATAGTGTTCCACCGGTTGTACATGGGATCGCTATGAGTTGGACACCAACTCGATGGCACCTAACAACAACAATTTAAATGTTAGGTGACTTGGGGCAAGCTACTTAATCTCCTGAACAATAGATTCAGCATCTCCATTTATATCTACTCATAAGATCATTGTGAGGATAAAGCAAAAGAACATGAAAGTCCTTTGTAGAGTGCCAAAAATACTATTACAACTACCTTTGTTAGAATCAGTAGACACAGTGAAATTGATAGCATAAAATGAACAAATATTAAGAAGGTATAGAGTTAACATTGACCAAGTACTTAAAACTGCTCTATTTGCTTTTTCACGTATCAGTACCATTAAAACCTGTGATATGATGAAATATCTGAATCCAACAACTGGTAACTAGTTTCTCCTTCAATTTCAGACATACCAAAGGAAGGCAAAATCTCCAATGGAAGCTGTCCAGCAGGAAAAAAAAAAAAAAACTCTATAGATTGTTAACTAAAGAAAGGACAAGAGTTCACAAGGCACCACCCTACCCACGTGGTATACTCTTTCTTGGCACAGGCATACCACAAAGAGGTGGCTCTTTCTAGGGTTTAAGGATAGCCTCTGTGGGGCTGGAGAGGAGGAGCACATCCCCCTGTCCTCACTCAGTGCCACAGCACAGCCAGCTAGACCTATCCAGGTGATCTCCCCAGCATCTTGGGTTCTATACTCAACCAACAGGGCAAATGGAGGCTTTCTCTCAGATGCACTTCTACATTCATTTCTATTATGGGAAACTACTCTTTCAAATAAGATGCAATCTTAAAGTACATCACTGAAATATGCAAAACCTTGACTTATACAGATGGAGTACACAGACTACAGGTTTCCCATTGCTTTGCTCGGTTAATATTCTGACATTAACAATACTATGGATGGGTAAAGTTGAAAGACAAGGTATGGGATGTTTTCAGATTATAAACAAGCTACTTTTGAAAAGGTTACTTATAAATTGGATCTTTAGAACCTAGGATACGTTTATCCAAATTAACTAATTTACAACAGGTACTCAGTTGATAGAGTGCTCCTCCGCACTCTCTGAGGACCAGGTTGGATCCCCAGCAGAGCAAAAACAGGAGAGCACATGGCAATCCACTTCCAAAACAATCCCCCAAATAATCAGCCATTAATAACTCTATGAGGGTTGGTATGAGTCAGACCCAACAAAGCCTCTAACAACAACAATAACATGCTAGTGGTAATCTGCAAGGACTGCCTATTCTACCCACACTGTGAGCAGCAGCAGGTTAAGTAACCTATGTTACCTCTAAAGGACCTGTTTTGCCACAAAGGGACCACATGGCCTTGAGCAGCATTGCTGAGCATAAGCTCTGGCTAGGGATAGACAGTTGGGTTCAAATCCTGCTTTAACATCCACCTGTTATGTAATCTTACTGAAGTTATCAACACCTCTAAGTCTAAATTTCCACAGCAGTCAAATTATGTCTTAGAGGAAAATTTGTACTTTTGAGATGTTTGGCATGATGATCAGTTTTCATAAGCTTTTTTCACATCAAGGCATGCATGAGGAGGATAATACTTAGATTGGTATAAGATGTTGATCACAGTTAGATGACCAGTCCCCATCTCCAGCTATCCTAATCTCTGCCTGTCCTCTTCAAGGGCTTAGGGGGTTTGTATCTCTAGCATGCCTACCTGAGACAAGGTAGTATGACAAGCACCACTACAGTGAGGATCTCATTAACATATATATATATATATATATATATATATATATATATATATATATATATACACATACATACACATATATATATATATATACACACACACACACACATATATATATATATATATATATATATATATATATATATATATACACAGCCTATAACCATAGCACTGTGGCGTCCAATCCTGTCAGATCTCAGAAGCTAAGAAGGGTCGAGCCTGGTTGGTACTTGGATGGGAGACCACCTGGGAACACCAGATGCTGGAGGCTTGGGAGAAGGACTTGGCAAGCCACTTCCAAATATCAATCTGCCATTGAAAACCCTATGAATAGCAGAGAAGCACTGACAATGGTATTTCCCGTGTTGTACGCAGGGTCATTATGAGTTAGAAACTGACTCGACAGCACCCAGCCACAACAACGTGTGTGTGTGGTGTGTGTGTGTGTGTCTGTGCGTGCACACATAGGCGCGTGCATGCATTGCCCTTGGGGATCTATACGTGTACATACATATACACACATGGGGAATGGAGATGGATATGTGTATAATATATGCAATAATGTTTACAATAATATAGACAATAATGTATGTGTGTATATATATATATCCACCCCCCATGTGTGTATCAACTTTTCATGCTGTAGGGGGCTTGTGTTTTGATGTGATGCTGAAAGCTATACCACCAGTGTTTCAGATGCCAGCAGGGCCACCCATGGTGGACAGGTTTCAGCTGACCTTCCAGACTAAGACAGATAGGGTGAAGGACCCAGCAGCCCACTCTCGAAACAACTAGCCACTGAAACCCTATGAATAGCAGAGAAATGCTATCAAATAACAGTGCAGGAAAATGAGCCCCTCATTTATGGCATTTAAAAAACCACTAGGGAAGAGCTGCTTCCTGAGAGTAGAGTCGGCCTTCATGACAGAAAGGGAGTAAAGCTTCTGGGACCTCCTTTTGCTGATGTGGCACAATTCAAAATTAGAAGAAACATAGTTTCTGCAATAATGGGCTCAAATATAAAAAGATCATGTGCATAGGACAGTGTTGGGTAGTCTTTTTCCTCTGGTGTACTACGGTTGCTATGAGTTGGATCAGACTCAGTAGCACCTAACAACAAAGTTAAAGTGCCCTGTTAGGGGGCTAGTACATTGTTGACACTTTCACATCATGAATTTAGGGTTCAAAAGTTAAATGAACGGGTGCCTTAGATTTCCCAAGGCCATTTGGACTATGTAATTCCACCTCAGGATATTCCAGTATCTAATTGTGCTAATAACATAGTTTCTTTGGGAAACTGCATAATTTCAATTTGGATTATTGTTGTTGCTCCTTCCTCCCTGATGTGAACAACAGGAGCAGCTCATGGGATGGGAGCAGGCTGTCAAGATGAAAACTGGGTAAGGATAAAAGTGCAGTCAGATATGGAAGTAACTTCAGGAATCAGGAGTAAGCTGTCTGAGTACTCACTGTGTTGGGCATTCCCATATCTCCACAGCCATCTTGGTTTTGTTTTGTTTG
The DNA here is from genome assembly GCA_007922755.1 of Pedetes capensis. Lineage (NCBI taxonomy): Eukaryota > Metazoa > Chordata > Mammalia > Rodentia > Pedetidae > Pedetes > Pedetes capensis. The sequence goes on from VMDO01028346.1 coordinate 14,958, forward strand.
GGTGAGAAAGCATCACAATTTACTATACATGCTTAATAAAAAGTGAGTTCAAATATCAATCTCCAAATCTTCTGATCTGAAGAAGGGAATAAAGGACCAGCTATCCAGCTGGGATTTAGCTCAGTGGGTAGAGCGCTGCGCTGCAGTCTCTGAGGCCCAGAGTTCAATTCCCAGCACCGCAAAAATGGGAGAAGGGCCTGGCAATCCACTCCCAAGGCAATCCCAAAGCACTCAGCCATTGAAAACCCTATGAGGGTCGCTATGAGTCAGATACCGACTTGACGGCACCTAACAACAACAACAACAATCCAGCTCTGGTCCTCCTTGCTGTGTCCCACTTCAGCCTTTTCTTCTCTCTTCCAGGGGGGATGCTTGCTTCTTCAAAACCATTTTGGAATCGGTTATTATGGGTCACATTTAACAATTGGAGAAATGTAAGATAAAGGAAATTTAGAAGACTTGCCTAAGATTATATGCAAAAGTAATTTTCAGTCATTAGTGTTTTGCTTGTGGCTGGGGGGAGGGTCAGGGCTGAAATGGCCAGGGCAGAGTCTGAGGATGGGAAAGGGGAGGTATCAGAAAAATGAGGATGAGGGCTCAGGTATGCTCTACACTCTGTATCCTTTACCAGTGAAGGTGCTGACAGAGGTAGCAGGGTTCATACTGCTGGCTTACAGGGGGCAAGTAAGAGAAATGAGTGGGTGGGAGGGGCAGTTTTGCCTTTCATGACAACCAAAGGAGAGGGGATGTCATGAGCCAGCAAGTCTGTTGTTGTTAGGTGCAGTAGAGTTGTGTCTGACTCAAAGTGACCCTCATAGAGTTTTCAATGGCTGATTATTTCAGGATTGCCTTGGGAGTGGATTGCCATGTCCTTCTCCTATTTTTGCAGTGCTGGGGATAGAACTCAGGACCTCAGAGACTGCAGAGCAGCTCTCTACCAATGAGCTAAATACCAGCTCCAACCAACAAGTCTAGGGAAGTGGTAAAAAGGAAACCTGCCACAAAACACTATTTGGGTTAACTACAAATGCATTTTTAATGTGCTCAATTAACACTTGATCCTAAAAAATACAGATTCAAAGAACTTTAAAACACACATATATAAAGCTGGGTGTGTAGTTCACTGGTAAGAGTGTGTGCTTAGCATGTGGGAGGCACTGGGCTCAAGTTCTGTCTCTGGCACCAAATCTTCCTCTCCACCATCACTTTTCATACACACACACACACACACACACACACACACACACACACACACACACAGAGCACAGAGGGACATACATAAAAGTCACAGAAGTCAATATTAAATGAGTGTGCAAGGAGAGAGCTCTGTTTGGCACTAATAAAGAAACTCCTACATTCTACTCAGAAGGGGAGAAAAGAGGAAGCAGGGTCATAATGAGTCATGGTTACCCCAGAGGATAGTGTAATTGTTACAGAGTACAAATAATACAAAAAGTATAATTTACTTTAATAATTTAGTTTTTCATTTCCTTTTCAAGACCTGTCAGGGATCAAGGAACTAATACAGACACATACAATATACTAATCTTGTTGTTGTTGTTAGGTGCTGTGGAGTCAGGTCCAACTCACAGTGACCCTCATAGGGTTTTCAATGGTTGATTGTTTCAGAATTGCTTCGGGAATGGATTGCCACATCCTTCCCCCATTTTTGTGGTGCTGGGATCAAAGCTGGGTCTTCAGAGAGTGTGGAGCAGCACTCTACCAACTGAGCTAAACCCCAGGCTTATACTTTTCCCATATATAAAAATTCTTTGAAAAAGTGTGGAGAAAGGTCACAATGAATCACTCTGTCTAGACTAAACAACTTCCACAAAACTATGTTAAAGCTCCTAGGTGGGCAAAGGTCAGGAGATCCTGAAAACTCATCAGGACTTATTCAGAAGTCCACTTGAGTGATTCTAATCCACTCTTCCACTTAGGGTTACACAGGCATATTTTAAGATATATTGTAAGGAAGGAAGGATTAGGAAACCCTCAAATCACTCATTCCAAACCAAAATTAGTAAAGTTATTAAAATTGCATTTTAAATTTATTTATTTATTATTTTTGTGAGGCAGGTTTCACTATATATACAGCCTAGGCTGGCCCTGAACTCATCTTCCTGCCTCAGCCTGCCAAGTGCCATGATTGTAAGTATGTGCCACCATGCCGTAGGATCTTTTAAACTTTGGTTTAACTGGGGGAGAGAAAGAGGAAGGGGGGCAAGGAGGAAGGGAGTGTTGAGAGAGGGAGGGAGGGAGGGGAGAGAGTGAGAGATTGATAGATACCAATAAAGGAGAAAGAGATGTCAACAAAAGAGGTTTGGTAAAAGATTACTTACCAAACAGTTATATAATGTTTTCGAAACCACATGATAAGATACACACAATGAAAATGTTGACTATTTAACTACTAAGGAGGAAAATGGAAAGAAAGGAAGAAGAGAAAGAGTTTGAAAGCAATTTTAGGATTTCAGATGCACAACTGTGGTAGCAGGCTTTCAACAAAGAACACCAGAAGAAATTTCTGTAAGGTCGTGTAATTTAGTTTAGAGAAAATTGTGATTGTATCAATTTGTTTTTACACTTGGCATGGGCTTTACAGTCCTCTCCAGAGATCTTGCCTGGACTGCCCTTAAGTCTACTGTTCCAGAAAACTCTGCCCTATGTTGTCAGAAACTGACTCTCAAGTAAGTTTCATTGGTAATTCCTCTGTGGTACTTCTAGTTTCACCAGAAGGCATTTGAAAAGATTTATACTTTGGCTGGCTCTTTTATAATTATGAGGTTTTTGGTTGTTTTAATTTTTATTTATTATTTTTTCTTTTAATAGTTCTATCATTTCTGGCTTCTATTGTATAGCTAAATTACAGGTCTGTCTCTCTTTCTCTCCCTCTCTCCCTTCCTCCCTCTCTCCCTTTCTCTCTCTCTCTCTCTCTCATTTCCTACTGACAAATCACGTTGACTATGTTGACTGTTTTAATAGCACCAGCGATTTTTATCCTTGTCCTACTGTTCCTATGCTCCCAAGGTCACACTGCCACATTTTTGGATATGGCTTTCTTTTTATTGTAGGATATTTTTCAAAAAAGGCCAAGGAATGCACGACAAATAAATTTTATTTCTCTGAGCTAAAAAAAAGCAAACAAACAAACAAACAAACAAACACCTATTCTGTTTTCCCAGAACAGTTTTGGTTTGTCTTCCAGTTTAAGGGGTTCTCTTTATTCTACGTTTTAAGGACAAAAAGAGGTTAACATTGAGCAGTTTGTTCATGAACCACCAGTTACTCTTACTATTGGAATCTTGAAGTCACTTTAGATTCAGATGAAGGCACTATAGCTTGTTAAAAGCACTATGTAGGGCAGCTACAGGCAAAAAGGGAAAAATAGAAGAAAAAAGAAAGAAAAGAATCTTGACCTACATTCATACCATATGTATAAATTAACTCAAAATGGATCATAGACTTAAATATAAAATAAAATATCTTGAGCGAATAAAAGGGAAAGTTTTACAGAACCTAGGGCTAGGCAACAGGAGAAGACATGGCAATCTACTCCCTGAAGCAATCCAGAAACCTCAGCCACTGGAAACCCTATGAAGGTGGCTATGAGTTAGAGATGACTTGACTACACCTAACAACAACAGGGCTAGGCATAAAAATCTTGTAATTGACACAAAAAGTGTAGTTCACTAAAGGAGAAATTTATAAACTGAATCAGGAAAATGAAAAACTTTCGTTTTGCAAAAGACCCCATTAAGAGGATGGAAAAGAAACAAGCTACAGATTGGTCCTCAATATTTGCAAACCACCTATCTTACCAAGCACTAATATCCAGAATGTATGAAGAACTCACCAAATCCAATGGTAAAAAACCAAATTCAGTTGGAAAATGACAAAATACATGAAAAGGGATTTCACTGAAGAAGTTATACACATGGATAATAAACTCATGAAAAGCTGTTAACTTCATGAGCCATTAAAGAAATACAAATTAAAACCACAAGGAGATATCAATATATACTCACCAGAATGGCTAAAATAAAAAGTAGTGACATCACCAATGCTGGTGACAATGCAAAAAAATTGGATCACTCATACATGACTGATGGGAATGTCAGATGGTACAACCATTCTGGAAAGACTATGGCAGGTTCTTACAAAACTAAACATACATTTACCATCTGACCTAGCAATTGCTCTCTTAGGCATTTATCCCTGAGAAATGAAAACATATTCACAAAAAATTGTACACTGATGATCCTAAGCAGCTTTGTTTATAATAGCCCAAACTGGACACAGTCCAAATGTTCTTCAGTAGAAGAATAGCTAAAAAGCTATAATACCTCTATTCTATGGTATATGACTAAGCAACACAAAGGAACAAACTAGTGAAATCTGTGACATCTTGGATGGATCACAGGAAATTACAGAGTGAAAAAACAAACTGCCAAAGGCTAAGTACCATATGATTCCATTTACGTAAAATTCTTGAAATGACAAATTATGGAGCTTAAGAACATACTAGTGGTTTTCAGGGGTGAAAGATGGAGGGAGGTGAGTAGTGCTACAAAAGGGTAGCACAGGGGATCCTTCTTATGGAAATATCCCATATTTTGACTATGATGGTGGCTACACAAATCTACACAGGTGATACAATTGCATAGAACTAAATATGTACACACACACACACACACACACACACACACACACACACACAAATACACATACACGAGTGCTTACAAACCTGGTGAAATATGAATAGAGTTGGTGGCCTATATCAATATCAGCTTCCTAGCTGTGATATTATACCACAGTCTTGGAAGATATTACTAATGAGGGAAACTAAATGAATACAGGATATTTCTTTAATACTCCTCACAAAGATATGCAAATCTACAATTATATCAAAATAAAAAGTTATCTAGTTCTTACTTCAGGAGAAGGACCTGGCAACTCACTCCCAAAAAACAATCAGCCATTGAAAATCCTATGAATAGCAGAGAAGCACTGACAATACTGTTTTGCCTGTTGTACGTAGGGTCGCTATGAGTCGGACACTGACTTGACGGCACCAAACAATAACAACAACACTTCTTACTTATTTTAAATTTCCTGTCTTTCTAATGTCTCATCCATTATGGGTCTGACTTTTTCCCCATCTTGATACTCTCTGTAGTTCTAATAGCAGGAAATATTTCACTACAGTCAGTAGTTTAACTCTTATTTTCCAAAAACCCTTAATTAAGACTAATGTCTCCTAACTGGGACACACCCTTTGGGGAGAACCCTATGTTTGGATACTGACAAAATACTTTCTGACTTTAAGTTATCTCATTGGTAAAATGTAGCTAAGTTAACCTATGTCTTGGGTTTATTTCAAAGACAAAAACATATTTACACATCATAGACTTATTTTGAAAATAAATATAATAACAAAATATAGTAAGTCATTAAATCTCTTTCTTCCTTTTCCCATTAAAAACCCAAAATGCAGTTTGATTTCTGGACAAATACACTCACAAAAAGACTTTGGTTTTAGTTCCAAAGCTTATATATATATATATATATATATATATATATATATATATATATATGGAAAACAGGAAATGCACCTTTAATGAGCATAGATTATGGGATGGGAATGGAGTGAGGCTAAATTCAGTTCTTAAGAATTTCAATTTAGGAGAACATAATGATCATTTTAAACCTATATTCTCTGAGTCTGAAAGCATATCATTCATTTTATTATTATTAGTGAGTGACTGCCATATAGATGTTTAAATCTGTAAATAGTAGCTAATGCTAGAGTATGTCTTGTCTGTTCAGATGCATGTATATACGGTGGATAAACTCAAGTCTTAAAAATGCCACTGATCCCAATGACATCATTTCACCCATTCCACCTACTTACAAAAATACTTTTTAATAATGAACTCCCCACAAGGTGATAAGCTTTAAAGGTGTTACACATTGGTAGTTAGAGCTCAACCAATTAACCTACAGAACAGCAAAAGCTAAGCAGTTAGGATTTAGAATTCCAGGTAAGTTGCTGAACATCGGACTCAGAGCAATCTGCAAGTCAATACATGACAGCTACACTCTTTATGCAGTACTAGATTGAAAGAACTCTCAAAGATAGAAAAAGAAGAACCAAATGTTATTCCTCAAATATTAATTTTAAAAAGGATGAAACATTTAACTTCTACTAGTTACCTGCTCTGTTTATAAACAGTCACAGAACATAAAGTGCCAAGTAATAGCTGAAGACTAAGTCCCTTCAATTGTTTTTAAAGTACTGATATAAATTTGCAAAATGAATGCTTACCGAGCAAAATAACTTTGTTTCCGTTCCTTCTTCTCTTCCTTGGTATCCATAATACACAGCCAAAAGTGCAAAATATTTGGAAAGGTCCTTCTTTTTAATCAATGAGTCATAGCCCTGTAATAAAAAATAGCAAAGCAACTGTAAATTAAGAAGTTTATAATGGCCAGTATGAAGAATAAAGCAGAGTAGGGCTACCCAACCAAAAACAAATGAAGGATAAACTTTAACCAGGAAACACAGTCACATGAGCCAAATACAAAATGCAAATGCCCATGGTGGGGGGGGGGAACCAAACCACAAAACTACAATTAGAATGGAGATGTTAAACCACAAAACAGAATGCTGACAGAAAACCAAACCTAAGTATTTTCCTCATAATTAACAATTATTTCAAAATATGCCAAAATGAAAACATTCACTGATTTTGAAGATTGGAGGTTAGCTCTGCAGATGCCACTTATTTTTCTAAAAAATATTGAATTCATAATCACCCTGCCAAGTAATTAATAATGAACATGTCTCATGATAATTATGTAAAATGACTTATTTAGGTGTTTTACAAGAATGTTCTTTCCTTAAAAATAAAAACAACTTCAGTACTCTATTTTATTTTCAGTAACATGTCAGCAAGAACATCCCATTTGAGCAAATGTGGAAATGAAAGTACAAAGGCTCAGGAAGCTCTTTTTCAGAGTACTTTCTACCTTGCCTCTCCCTCTCCCCACCCGACACCCTCACCTATGCTTTCCGGCAGTGGCTTATACCTATAATAAAAGGTTGTCTCCAGATCAATCTTCCTTAAATACCACTTTCACCATGCTATTCCTTGGCTCGAAAATTTCCAATGTCTACTTATTGCCTGCTTCACCATCTAAATTTTCTTCAGAGCATTAACGTTCTGTACTTTCACCTTGAAGCAAATGTTCACTAAATTTAAATTTAAAGAAAGCAAAGTACATTCATCAATCAAAATTATGCATTCATTTCAATTCAACAATTTAATCCATAATACATATTATCTGAAAGATACTGTAATAAATACCAGAGTTTAAGGATAAATGAGACATGGTATTTGCTCTAATGGAATTTACTGTCATGTGAGGGAGACAAAGAATTTCAAGTTAATGAGATATAAACTGTCTGGGGAAGGCACAGGCTGCCACCAGAGCCTATAGGCAGAACAATAAGTTCAATTTAGCCATTCCACAATGCATATATTTCAAAATATCATGTTGTACATGACAAACATACACAATTTCTGTCGATTAGAAACCTAAACTTTATAAAAAAAACACTTAGCCATATGCAGGACCTACCTCATCCCCTCCTGAGTATAGGCTTCCCAGGCAAAGGGTCAGGGAACCAGGTACAACTTGAACAAAAGTAAGAGGACACAATAGTTCCCTGGTAAAGTGTGAAGAAGAGTAATGGTAGGAGCTGAAGAAGAAGGCATGGGAAGGATCAAGGTCCTAGAAGACCTTGTATGCCATACTGAAGAGCTTGAACTTAATCCTAGCTACGCATTCCTGCCTTCCCACTTCTTCACTGCACCTTGTTAGCAATCATTAGGTAAGTATGCTGAACTCAAGGGCAGCACTTGTAGCAGCCATTACCAAGTTGATCAGAGCCAGTTTATGAGAAAAAAAATTTTTTTTCTCATATCTGAAATGTATGAAGGGAAGCCACCAAAGGATTTTTATGTAATAGGGTGTGGCATAATTTTATAGAGGATGGACTTGAAAGGATTAAGAAGAGGCTGAAGGAGATTCATTAGAAAGGACTTAAAACTAGATAAGAAGTAGGCTTCAAACATACACAGTAATAGTTGACACAGAAAGAGGGGAAAGAATGCAGGAAATACTTATAAGGCAAATGAATTGAGATGTGGTGACACATTTAATACAGATGACATAGGTAAGGAAGGAATGAAGGTCCTCCAAGTCTGTGTTTCAAGGACTAGGTGGACTATGATAGCAAAGATACCACACAATATACAGGAAGGGAGCAGACTGTGTATGGATTTGGGAAGCAGAAAGAGATGAGAGGTCAATTTTGGACATGCTGCCTTCAATGTGGCAGTGGATAGTCAGTTGGAAATATTTACCAGATATTTGGTTACATCAAAAGCACAGGCAGTTAGTGAAAAAGAATTAGAAGTTACCAGCATATGGTTGTAGTTAGGAATAAAGAAAAAAATAATACTATGATGAGATCACTCTGGAAGCTTAACAACTATGCACAAGGTCCTGTATGGAAATAATGGAAGACATAGTACTGACTCTGACTGGTTTGTCCTCATATTCCTGATGTGGACATCACCCTCAAGGAGTTTATCAAACAGTGGGGAAAGCAGACATGGGCAAATAACTGTAAGGTAGGGTCATGGAGCTGGCCCATGAATAATACTAAGAATCTATAGCATACAATGTTCAAATTTGATTGAGGCGATAAAGTAAATCTTTCAAGGTAGTTAGGATTTCAATAGATGAGGAACAAAGAGAAGAAATTCTGGGAGGGATTACCTAAGCAAAAGGATAGAAGTGAAAAAAGAGTAATATATATTCAGGCAGCCTGCAGCGATAGCCCTGTGGCATCCCATCCCGTCAGATCTCAGAAGCTAAGCAGGGTCGGGCCTGGTTAGTACCTGGATGGGAGACCGCCTGGGAACACCAGAAGCTGTAGGCTTGGGAGAAGGACCTGGCAACCCCCTCCCAAAAATCAATCTGCCATTGAAAACCCTATGAATAGCAGAGAAGCACTGACAATAGTGTTTCCCCTGTTGTACAGAGGGTCGCTATGAGTTGGATACCGA
>VMDO01028347.1:0-24075 GCA_007922755.1 Pedetes capensis
AAAAAAAAAAAAAAAAAAAAAAAGGGCTGGGGGCGCAGCTCAGTGGTCCAGCCCTTGCAGACCATGCAAGTGCGAGGCCCTGAGTTCAATCCCTAGTACTGCCAAAAAAAAAAAATTAAAGATTACTATAAAAAATTATTTCAATGTTGTCTCTAGTCTGTCACCATGTCCTCCCCTTCCAGTCTTTCTTCTGCACATATGTATGTAATCACTATCACTAAGGACACCAATCACTTGATGATTGTCAAATACAAAAACTTCCTTTCGTTATCCCACTTGACCTTTCTGCCTTATTTAGAAATACTGCTCCCTCCTGGTTCTCCTCCCATCTCCATGACTATTCTTTCTTACCTTTTTCTGGCCTTCTTGCTTCTCTTATTTTACTTTTGTGTCTCCTGATCTTTTCTGCCCTTTTGATTTTTTGAGATAGGGTCTCGCTGGGTAGCCCAGGCTGGCTTCAAACTCACATCGATCCTCCTGCCTCAGCCTCCCCGTGCTGGATTGCAGGCATGCGTCACTGCACCTGGCCTCTTTTCTGCCCTTGTCTCCTCTCATCTCATGCTTCCAAGTCTCCTTAAGGGATCTCAGCTGACACCCAGGCCTATGTTTTAAGTCCCTGAAATTCTCTTGTGCTTCAGAAACCCATTTGCAAATGTCTATAGGGTCTTTTACAGATGCTCAGATTCCCACCTATTTCAAGTAGAGCTCCCCTTCGTTCCCCAAAAAGCCTCTTAGCTCTGATTATTCATTTAACAGCATCCACTTCTACACAGTTGCTTACACTAGGAATCTAAGAGGCAAACTCTTTTTTATATTTATTTTTATTTTGAGACAGGGTGCACAGGCTGGCTCTGGCCTCAAACTCATGATCCTCCTACCTCTACCTCCCAAGTCACTGGGATTACAGGCCTGCACCACAGTGCCCAGTTAAGGGCAAATTCTTGAAATTCTTCATACCATTTATTTGAGTGTGTCATTAAATCTTGTCACTTTGTCCTTTAAGCTCCTCTCAAATCTTGCCACCTTTTCCCATCCCCTTGAACCACTGAAATAGCGTTGTAAACTACTACCTTCGGACATGGTCCTGCCTTCACTCCAATGGATCCTCCATAAACAGCTAGAGTTATCTGTCAGATGTCTCTTCCCTGAATGCACATCATCCATTATCCTCAGAATGATGTCCAAGCTCTGATCCAGAGCCCCCCAAGTCTTTGCAGTCTGATATCACCTAGCTTTCCAATCTCGCCTCTTACCACTCCCTAATACTGTCACATTGATCTAGCCACACCCCATAGCACTGGCTTCCCTAAAGACACCTTGCATTTTCGCACCCTGCCCATTCTGTTCCCTCTGCCTGGAGTTTCATCCTGGTTTTCCAGCCCCTGAGCAACGGCATAGCTTGACCATCCCCTCCTGTCAGAAGTGTCCCCCCCTCCTAACTCCCTGTGATTAACAGTCTCAGAGCATTAAGTCCAACCCTAGTTCACAACTGTTCTTTGGCTTCCCACTGCACCTGAATAACAGCTAAATTCTTTACCTATCTCACCTACCTATGCATCTATGATTGGACCCCTCCCTACCATTTCCACCCCATCACCTTCTCCTACCCCATTAATGCACACAGAGAGAGGGTTATATACTGCAAAGGCCAACATGAAATCTAAAACTGCATTATAACACTATGCATTATAACATGAAATCTAAAACTGCATTATAACACTATGTCTTACTTAAACTAGTAAAGTAGGTTTATTTTTGGACTTCTTACCATTGTCAGCAGTTAAGGTAAATATAGAAAAATACTTTTATATATATATATATGTGTGTGTATATATAATATATATATAATATACATTGGCTATATGTGTATATATAACATATATATATTATATATTATACACATCACATAAAATGTATGTATATTATATATTATATGACATGCAATATATATGTATATTATATATAGATGTTATATATAATATATAATATGCATATGTTATATATTATATATGTTATATTTACACACACATATATAGCCAAAAATGTATACACATTTAAGAGCTATTATCTGTGTATTACTTTTAAAATTTGAGTTGAATTATAGTAACAATGTGTAACGTGACAGTCACTCAAAAGACAGTGTTAATCAAATGAATGCTAGCGCCACCATGCAATAGGCAAGACAGTCAAGAAAATGGCAGGAGCACAGTTGTCATTCAAGGAGCACAAGACTGTTTTGAAGTAGTATGGGAAATGTGAGAACATTATGGAAGTACAATGATAATGGAGCTGTGAGTGTGCCACAGAACCTCCAACACATCTAACAACTGCACGAGTTCCTGAAAAGTTTGAGACACAAGGAGCTGCATGTGAAGTGAGCAAGGGAAGGGCTGGGAGGCCTGGCACAGCAGCAGTAAGTCCTGCTTCTTCGCTGTGGTAACTAACCACTTGGAGCATCTTTTGCATCTTTTGACAGAAGTCAAACATGACTTGTGCTCATCCTTTGTTAGTGGTATACATTGAATATTACAATTTTAATACAATTTTTCCTTTTTAAAAATATGTGTACATTTTTGGCACCTTCTGTATATATTGCATTAATTGAGCTTTTACTATTACTAGGTAAAGCCCTAAATGCTTCTCATGCATTTATCTCATTCAATCCTCAAATTGGCCCTATTAGATAGGTATCATTATTTCCCATTTTTAAAGAGAGGACCCCAGTATTAACAAGGTTAAATGGTTTGTCCAAGGTCCCATAGTAGTAACAAAGTCATTGCTTAAACGCAGGTCTATGTCATTCCAGAGCTTGTGCTCTGGTCATTTTGCTGCACAGTCTCATAGAACAGCTGTCAAAGGAAGAATAGGGTTGAATCTTATAATTTACCCACCTGCAAGATAATCTATTAAGTCCAAAATTAAATTTCCTAGAAACCACCTAAAATGGCATCAAAGTTTTAAATCTGCAACTGAGACCAGCACTTTAAAAATTATCCATATTTTGGAACTCCTGGCTTCTCCCTGACATGCTGACAGACTCCCTTCTCCTCTGGATATGACTGAATTCCTCTGCTGTGGGGCATATACCTCATACATTGCCCTGGAATTTTGAAACTCATGGCATTTTGCTACAGGGTGGATCAGGCAAAGTATACCAATGGCACTCCAACCACCACCTCTGTAAACTAGGAATATCATTCATAGAAGTAAAATGACTCAGACTGCAGGATTATCCTAACTGCTTCTGATTCCAATAAGAAGCATGAAAAACAGACTTGATTAAATAACGGCAATGTATACATTGCTCCAGATACAGTTTCTCAGAGGGATATTGCCAATGGAGGCACTGCAGAGGGGAGTCTGAGACTGAGAGGCTAGATTTCTACCCTGTTTCCAAAGAACTATTGACACTCAGAGGGGAACTCTAATAAAGATTAATTCCTTGAGATTCAAGTACTTTCCAGAAAGAATCCCTTTCCTGGGACAAATGGCATGATGGCAATTTGCTGTGGGTTCTAGGAATTAAACTCAAGATTCAAGAAATTTATTAACAGAAACTCATATTTTAAATGCAGGACAGACAACATTGTTGATGTTTTACTCACTAACCAGTGCCACCACCCAACTACTTCCGGAATAGACATAAGTATGCTGTGTGCAGAATGCCTTGGCTTGGCTTAGGAGAAAGGCAAGCTTAAAGAACAGATAGAAACCTCTGGGGACCAACAATTCCAAACAGATGTCACAATCCACTTCCAGCAGATGAAAACACATCTTTGTTTTCACAGTCTTACCTAGAAAGCTCTCTGGCTGCAAGCTTTCCAAAACTCAGATTCTAAGGAGATGAATGTTAGTGTGTTGTAAGGAGAAACAGGAAGGCAGCATGCGCCAAAGATGGAGCTCGCCCAGGGTCTACTTACGCATGCAGTCTCCTCCATACCAACCAGCTCTGCACTCTGCGCAGTAGAAGCCCTTCACGTAGAAGTCATCCAAGGTCCCACCCCATGAGCCGTTCCGGCAGCTCTTGCAATTTTCAAAGATGGTACAACCTGAAACATTTCCAAGAAGGATGTTAGACTATGCACTTGTGGATTCTAGTAGTCTTTATGGGAGACAAGCCATGCACTCCTCAGAGCCTTGTCTCTGCTTAGGTCATCTGGACCTGGAAAGATGCCAAGTCCCTTTGGAAAAGTTGCTCATCCCAAGGAAAATACCAGAGTCACCAGGATTCAGACTAAAGAGTTTAGGAGAATGGTCTAAACCCTGTTCACATAGTAGCTAATGTTTGTTTTGTTTTGTTTTAGTATTTTATTTATACATGTTAGTGCGGCACAAAGTAATAAGTCATTTGATATACCCATTATGCAACTATTGAATCAGTGTTTGCTTACATTTAGTGGTTGATGTTTTACAATGACATGTAATAGCTTATAGTAAAAAGTAGCAGTGGTCAGTATGGTGGGGTACCTTCTCCTCTCTGTAGACATACTTCATGTTTATGTACAACACTTAGAAAATTCAGACAAGCAAAAAAGAATTCTATAAAAACACTCTAAAGTCATATCACCTGGAGAATTCTACTGTGAACACTACTTCTCTGCATATATATAAGCATTTTTTAAAAATTAAGCTTATAGTGTATACTTCATATTCTGTTTTTATAACTCAGTTTAAAAACAATAAATACTATTCTATTAAATACTCTTCTATGTCATATACTCCTATAACCAAAGTAGAGCATTGGAAATAACCCTAATGCATAACAAGAAGCTTACTCTGGAAGGTGTCAGGTGACCCCCAACTAGCAAGCCACATCAGACAGGGTTTAGCAATGATCACATGCAGGTCATCTCTTAGCGAGTTCTTAAGGGTATGGTGGACACTGAGAAAAGGCAGAAAAAATTCCTTCCCACTATCAAAACAGGGAGCTAAGTTCCAACTCTACCATTGTCCAGCTGGGTGTCCTTGAGGCGGTTAGGGTCTTCAGGCATTAATGACCTCGTCTGTCAGACTGGGATTAAAGTTTTACCTACCCTTTAGGATTGTTTACAAACTAAATTAACATGTAAAGTACCTGGCACATAGTAAGAACCCCCAAAATATGAACTGTTATTATTCTGCTTTCCCATAACTCTCTCTGGCTTATTCCTACCATTGCCTATGTCAAGCTAAATTTTTAACTGCCTGTTGCCAGTTTTCCTATGATAAACTCAAATCAAGGACTGCATCTTGTTCAACATTATGTGCTCAGCACCCAATATGATGGTTGTTGTTGTTGTTGTTAGGTGCCGTCGAGTCGGTGTCCGACTCATAGCAACCCTCATAGGGTTTTCAATGGCTGTTTCGGGATTGCCTTGGGAGTGGATTGCCAGGCCCTTCTCCCATAATATGATGGTAGCACATAGTAAATGTTCAATAAATATTCTCTGAATGAAAGAATGGCTGATGAACTGCTTAAAATAAGCAGCATTTCCTTGAGCTGAAAGCATGCTTAATTTTGCTAAAATTAGATCTTCATTGGCCTGTAGTGTATAAGAATGGGAGGAACTCACAGCTCTCTTTCCACCTCACTCTGACTTTGCTTTCCCTTCCACCAAAGAAGAGGAGCTGCTAATATGATTCATTTAGCAGGCCATGTGAGCCATAACTGAGATCCAGTGCTGTCACTATGCCTCCCAAAAGCCAATCTCACTTACGGGTCAGTTTCTCTTTAATTCTCTAACCTCTGTGCCACCAAGGAAGCAAGTGGACTCAGAGTCTGCCTTCAACAGCCCTGCTAGCTCTCTTTCTTAGTGCAGTCAAATTGGGGCCCATAGGGTGAAGTCACAAAAACCAGCCTAGTGATTAAGACAAACATGGCTATGTGAAAAAAGACAGAAGGTAGCTCACAGATTACAAAAGGGCCAGAGGCTGTACTGGGCTACACAGTCTAGCACCACAGGAAACCATGCTGGTCCATTGAGGCCCTGGGGCTGATGGGTGCTAGTGGAAGTTATCACCGACATCCCTGCCATTGGTGTCGCTGGACCTTGAGCATCCTATACCACTGCTACCAGCAGAGAGAGATTGTTATCTACCACCATGATATAAATGAAAATTAAAACCAACTGATACCCCACTTTCCACCTATGAGACGGCAAAAATCCAACATGACATATTCTGCTGCAAGGTTTTAGAAAAACAGCACCCCTGTACACTCTTGGAATGAATACTGAACGTACAGAAAAGAATTTGGCAGAGGCTGGAGAATGACATATGCACCTCCCTTTACCCTCTGGTCATAGGAATCAACTTCAGAGATATACTGCAAAAATATTAATGATGTATCCTTAAGAATATTCACTGTAGTATTGTTTGCACAGATTGGCCATCCGTTATCTGAAAATCTGAAGTCCAAAGTACTCCAAAATCCAAAACATTTTGTGCCCTGACATTAAACCACAAGTGGAAAATTCTACATTTAACTCCATGTGGCAGATAACCGCCAAAAAGGCAGTCATACTAAAAATATTGTGTAAAATTACCTTCAGGCATTTAGACCTAGGTGCTATCTCCAACATATCTTATTATGTATATGCAAATATTACAAAATCCAAAAAATATCTAAAATCCAAAATACTTCTGGTCCCAAGCATTTTGCACACTTTGTTCCAGCAAAGGCTAGAAATAACCCAAATGTTTGTAAACTATGGAAATACAGACAATGCAATTATATGCAACCATGAAAAAGAAACAACCAAAATAGCTTTATACTGATGTGGAGTGATCACCCAATATACATTGTATGAAAAAAAAGCAAGATAGTTAGCAATGTCTATGGTATGTTACCTTTTGTGTAAGATTGGGAAAAGTAAATCACATATATACATATTTGGTTGCATTTTCAAATACAGAAAACAATAAACTTTTCTATATATCAGATAGGTGGCATAATACTAGAGGAAAAAACTATATCAGTGCATTTTAAAATGTAGTATTTTGACTGCACACACCTGGGGAATATATCCTAGGGTCAATAACAATGATAAAGGAATCATAACTATATTCAGTAAGCTTATCATTAACATCAATCATGCTATTATTATTGTGCATTTATATCATGTTGTAATATAAGATAAAGCAAAAAAATGATTAGGCTAATATTAATAGGTTTTCACCATGACAAATTAAAGAAGTAGATAACATTATATTATTACATTTGAACTTGAATATCAGCATAGACTCATTTTTCTTTAAAGTGTGTGTGTGTGTGTGTGTGTGTGTATGTGTGTGTGTAAGCTGGGTGTCATGGTGCACACCTGTAGTCCCAGCACTCCAGAGGCAGAGGCAGGAGGATTGTGAGTTCAATGCCTGCCTGAGCTAAACAGTGAGACCATATCTCACAAAACCAAAGGCTGGGGATGTAGCTTAGTGGCAAAGCCCTTGCCTAGCATGTGCAAGCCCCTTGGTTTGATCCCCAGAACTACCAAAACAGGCACACACACACACACACACACACACACACACACACACACAATTTGTTAACTACATCCACCAAAAATAAACCAACCAACCAACAAACATCAATGATAAAAAAAAAACATGCTACCTAGTAACAATGACAGTCCAATATCCAGAAACACCCCAGCACCAAATTGGGGCCTCAGAATCAGATTTCCTTGGAGAAATGGCTGACTCCAGATTTGGGGCAGACAGTGTACAAGAAATTTGAAGTACTTGGTCATGAGGGAAATCCCGGAAGCCTTCTAAAACTACTGGGTTTTCCAGAAGGACAGAGAATGACATGAAGCGGTCTCCATGATCCTAAGATGGGGTGATGCATGTATTAAAATGAGTGAGGACTGATGTTAATTAAACTACAGAGATAAACAAAAATTCATTTCACAGTAACATACTCAGAAACCTCTTTGATTACCAGTAGTGCGTGCTAGGGCATTGATTCACTATTCCAAAAATTAGTTTTGAGAACAGCCTTTATCCTTGATCTTGCCTTTCCCTCCTACAGGGTAACCAAATGGTTAGAGCAGGACAATCTTTATGTCACTTTTAATAATCGTGGCCCCACAGCCTCAGGATGGCTGCCTGCTACAATTCAGGCATTCAGCCTATTCCTGTTCATTACATCAGACAACATGAAGACAGCCGGAGGTGTCCTCGCCCACTCACCTGGGTGAATCAGGCAGGAGTCACACTCGTTGTCCTCATTCCTGCAGCAAGGGATGGTATAACCCACGACTTCCTTCTTTCCAGGGCAGACACACTCAATTTGATCATATTCACAACACTCCCGACACATGATATTCCACTCGGCTCCAGGGCAGGCTTCGTTAATGACTGTATATTCTGCAATAGAAAACCACAGGCAGGGATTGGTCCTGGCAGGAAAGGGCATGACCCGTAAACACTCTTCTGTTAGGAAGCAAACTTCCCCTTCACATGTGTACCCTGCCTGGATGGGAGAGAAGCTGTGTATGAATCTTTTCCAAGGCCAATGTCTCCAAAGTGGGATGGCCTACCACAAGGAGTGTTCAAGGAGTGTCACAGGAGCACAGATGCAATTTGTTATAAATGTTAATCACTTTATTTTTATCTTAAAAAATCATGTTTCAGCAATATATAATCTAAGTGATTAACAGTCGAATGTGTATACAATTTATAAATAAATACACATTTCTTAGGTTCCATGTTCATTTACAGTATATTTTTCTTTCTTTCTTCCCCCCTGCCCACCTTTGGGGATTGAATCCATGGCCTCATGCATATTAGACAAGAGCCCTATCACTGAGCTCCACCCTTAGCCTACATTTCTACTTTTGTTGAATACATCAGGTCACTATTTATAGTTGCATAGATTGTACACTGCACAAGTCCAAGGGAACCATCCAATTGCACAACTACAAAATACAGCCCAGTCATGGGAGCTATCAAAACAGTTTGAAGACCACACTTTAGACTATGCCATTCAAGTGCAAGGCTGATCACCAAGTAGAAGCTATGTCACTGCTTCCAAACTTGGCACCTTAGTTTTGCAGCATGCCATTTTCATAGTATCTTCAAAACTAAAACCAGCAGAAAAGACAAAAAGTACCTCAATTAGTATGTTTGGGAGAATTTCAATGTTTTACAAGGGTGAACTCATTAGCCCAACTTTATTCAGTCCTCAAGTACAACTGAGCATTCTTTCCCATGAGAAAAACAAAAGTGCCCCTTTAAGGATAGAATCTTTTCCTTCTGTTTTTCTTTTTTTTACATATACCTTAAGTAAAAGGAAAACCATCTGGCAAAATCTATAAGAGGAATCACTCAGAGGCTGCCCAGAGGAACCCAAGCTAAGAAACAGATCTGCTAGCTTTTATTTGCTCTTGTTTTTTTTTCCATTTATCACTTCTAAAATTGTGCACAAAGATGATGATTAAACCAGAAGTAGGTCAGATATTTGAGGAAGAAAGTTTAACTGGACAAGGTTTCATGAAGTCTTTCATAGAAACCCCAAGCAGGGATCCCAGGCATGTTATATAGGCCCCCAAACCAATTCTAGCTTCTGTGGTGGCTTCAAAGCCCCTGAATTTCATAGCTTAGTTTTCTATTTTCCTCCCCTAAATTTGGAATTCTGACACAGGGTTGATCACTCTTAATTTGCCAAGTAGAGCCATTTAAAGAAACTATCACCATCTACCCTCAGCCTCAGGTCAGAAAAACATTGTAGGATTAGGGAAAGAAACCATTTGCATAGTACAGGATGGTTCCTTAAATTGGATAAATTTAGTGTTATGAAAAATTGAATTTCATAGCTTCTCACAAATATTGGAGGGTCAGAGAAGATCCTCCCATTGGCATTAGATTGGCATAATCATCATGGCATTGTCACTGCTGAGCAACCCCACAACTGACTTAGCTGAGCCTCCCATGCTATTAGCTGATGAAGTGATTGACTTTTAAAATCCATACGAGAACTGAATAGTTAAAAGTGTTGGAAGGCAGGATGACACAAGGTATAAATCTCTATGATTCCAGATTTCACAGTGGATTTTTAGGTATGACATGAAAAACATGAGCCACAAAAGAAGAATAGATAAATTGGACCTCGTTGAAATTAAAATATTTTTTGCAGCAAAGGGAATTATCAATGCAATGGAAAGGCAACCCATGGAATGGGGAAAAAATTTATAAATCATACATCTGATAAGGGTTTAATATCCAGAGCATATATTATAAACCTCCTATAATTCAACCACAAAGAGGCAAATAAACCAACTTAAAAATGGGCAAATGGTATGGCCAGACATTTATCTAAAGAACCAAGGAAGAGATACAAGTGGTCAATAAGCACATAAAAAGATGTTCAACGTCACAAGTCATTTAGGAAATGCAGATCAAATCCACAACAAGATACCATTTACTGGGATGGCTATAATCCAAATTAAAAGAAAAGAAATATTGCCAAGGATATAGAGAAATTGGAACCATCAAACATTGTTGATAGGAATGGAAAATGATGCAGTGGCTGTGGGAAACAGTTTGGAAGTTCTCTAAAAGTGAAACAGAATTACTACATGACCCAGCAATTCCACTCGTAGGTATATATTTAAAAAATTGGAAAGAGGAACTCAAAGATATTTGGTATGCCAATGTTTGTTCACAATAGTCAAAAGGTTAAAACAACCCAATGTCCCTTAAGAGATGAATGGATAAACAAAATGAGACATACACACACACACACACACACACACACACACACACACGTACATATGGGAATATTATTCAGCTGTGCCAAGGAATGAGGTGCTGACACATGCTAAACACAGATAAACCTTGAAAACAGGCCAAATTAAAAAAGCCAGATACAAAAAGACAAATACTGTCTCATTCTACTTAGATAAAATACCTGTAATAGGAAAACTCATAGAGACAGAGAGCAGACTAGAGGTTACCAAGAGCTGGGGGAAAGAGAGAAGAGGAAGCTATTGTTTAACAGATACAGAGTTTCTATTGGGAGTGATGAAAAGTTTGGCAATAGATATGAAGACTGCATAACCATGTAGATGTGATTAATGACACCCTATTGTACACTTAAAATAGATAAAATGGCAAGTTTTTTAATGTTAAAAATGTAAGAGTAGGGGCATAAGAGGAACCAAAACAGTTAAAGGATTAAGAATTGGGGTCAGACAAACGTGAGTTTAGAATTTTTTCTCTGCTACTTACTGGGTAAATGACTTTGGCTATATTACTTGACTCAGCCTCAGGTTACTACTCAGTGAAATAAGTAC
This sequence comes from Pedetes capensis, assembly GCA_007922755.1. Classification (NCBI taxonomy): domain Eukaryota; kingdom Metazoa; phylum Chordata; class Mammalia; order Rodentia; family Pedetidae; genus Pedetes; species Pedetes capensis. Next base: position 11,271 of record VMDO01028347.1, read on the forward strand.
ATTTTATCCAACTCAGGCCTGTGGAAAGGACTAGATAAGATAAAGTATATAAGGAGCTAAACACAGTGCTGGGTATTTAGTTGTTGTTGTTGTTGTTGTTGTTGTTGTTGTTGAGTCGTGTCCAACTCATAGCGACCCTCATGGGGTTTTCAATGGCTGATTGTTTTCGGGATTGCCTTCGAAATGGATTGCCATGTCCCTCTCCCATTTTTGTGGTGCTGGGAATCAAACTCAGGACCTCAAAGACTATAAAGCGGCACTCTACCAACTGAGCTAAATCCCAGCGCAGGTATGTAGTAAGCAACCAATAATGAATAGCTTAGAAAGAAAAGCAGTACAGAATATCCACATTTCCCAAGGATCTCATTTTTTAAATGTGTATCATATTGGCTTCTTACACCGCATTTGGAATAAACCTCAAATGCTCTGCTGTGGTCCATAGGGTCTTAAAGAGCCTGCTCCCTCCCCACCCTTCCAACTTTCTCTGCCACTGTTCCCTCCCTTCTTGGTGCTTCTCAAAAACACCAAGCTCTTGCCCATCCCAGGGCCTCTGTCTCAGCTCTCAGGGCTCAGTGTAAATCACACCAGTTCACAGAGGGTCCCACTGGCTTGCTCATCTGGAACACACACCTCACACATCCCAGCCATGCTATCTCTATCACAATACCCCATTTGTTGTCCTTTAGCCCTTAGCACAATTTAGAACCATTTTCTGTTCTCATTTACAGTCAGCCCTTCATCTCCGCAGGTTCTGTATCCAGATTCAACCAACTTCAGATCAAAAATATTTTTAAAAAATATTTTGCCTTACTGAACATCTATGGGCTTTTTCCTTCTCATCATCTCCTAAATATTTTGGTAGAACAACTATTTACATAGCCTTTACACATTATTAGGCGTTACAAGTAACACAGGCTAGGGTTTAGCTTTGTTGGTAGAGTGCTGCTCTGAGGACTTGGGTTCCATCCCCAGCACCCTAAAAATGGGAGAAGGATGTGGCAATCCACTCCTGAAGCAATCCTGAAAAAAAATAAGGAGCCATTGAAAGCCTTATGAAGGTTGACTATGAGTCGGACATTACTCAATGGCACTTAACAAAAATATAGGTAATGCAGAAATGATTTAAAGTATATGGGAGGATATGCATGGGTGACATGCAAATATTATGCTATTTTATATAAGGAACTTGAGCTTACTTGAAATTTCACATCCACAGGGGGTCCTGGAACCAATCCCCTGTGAATACCAAGAGACAACTGTACTGGATTATGGCCTGTCTCCCTTACATGACCATAAGCCAGTAGGATCCACAACCAGCCTACTCACAGCTGCTAGGGCAGGACCTGGCACGCAAGAGCTGCTGAAGAAAATGTTGAATGAGTCTAGTCTTAATCCTAGAGCTATCTTCCCTCCAATAGTCAAATATCTCCATGCATTGTGCCCAGCATAGAGCTATCAGCCATGGAAGCTGGCTCTGCCCATTCCGCTGAAATCAGAGCTGGGGTGCTTTCCTTCCTATAAGGAAATGCTCAGAACTGTTGGTTCTGGTTACCTGCCATCTGCCCATATTCCTCCCCTGCAGCCCCTGCCTCATTCAGGCATATGTTTTCTCCACATCTGAACAGCAAAAATGCTCATGGAATGGGACTCATGTCTTAACCTTCTCCCTCAGTTCACCCTGGGGCAAGCACTATTCCCTTTCAAGTTTTCTAAGAATTTATAAATATTCATAACTTGTGAGGGGGTCACTCCAGGGATAAACGTCATTAGTAATTTTTATAAGACTTTGTACCTCAGCATGGAAGACCACCTGAGGTTTTGTCCACTCTAATAGTGGTCAAGCCTGTGGTGTAGCACTTTAGCATCCGATCCTGTCAGATCTTGGAAGCTCAGCAGGGCCAGGCCTGGTTAGTACTTGGATAGGAGACTGCCTGGGAACACCAGGTGCTGTAGGCTTGGGACAAGGACCTGGCAACCCATTCCCAAAATACAACCTGCCATTGAAAACCCTATGAGCAGCAGAGAAGCACTAACAGTACTGTTTCGCCTGTTGTACATTGGGTCGATATGAGTCGTATACTGACTTGACCTAACAACAACAACAGTGTTCTTCTAGGGTCAGTAATAATGATAAATAACAGTGTTTAGTGATAAACAACACTGTTCTTCTCCAAGCCCCTGGTTTGTGCACCTCTAGCCTGTCTGTAGAAAACTGGAGCCCTCCCTTTTTACCTAAGAATTAATTCTCTGAAATATTTTCATGGGCATGTCTCTTTCCTTCAGTGAGCAAGCCTAACTCTGCCCTCTCCAGCCCATTCCATTAACTTTCCAGGTCAGATCAGCCATCTCAATCTCAGGAAATGATCCCAAGGAGGCTTGGCAAGAGGATTTTGAATATGTGACTCATTTAAGAATCTTGGCAAGGAAGAGTAGGCTGGATTCTCCCAAGGACCCTTATAAGACAGAAGCAAGAGGGTCAGAGTCGGAAAAAGAACTGTGCCAAAAGAAACAGAGTTTGGATGATGACCTTTCATGATGGAGAAGGGGATCCCAACTTGAGAAGGCAGGTAGCCTCTAAAAGCAGGAAAGGGAAAGGCAATAGATGCTCCCTGGAGCCTCCAGAAGGAACGTGGCCCTGCCAAGCCCTTGATTTAGCCTTGTAAGACTCATTTCAGATCTCTGACATCCAGAGATGAGGCAGAATAGAAAGACAGGGAAATCTGGGAGACAGGGAAAGGGAAAGAGCTTTCACCCCAGGATCTGGTTTGAATCTTACCAGCTGAGAACCAAGAACATTGATACAGCTACCAAGAAAATTGCTGTGAGGACTGCCTGCACAGAGGTGTTATTTTTGAGAAACATTTTAAATAATGAAAATGTAAAAATAACAATAAACCATGCTTGGCGTCAAAATGTACATAACCTTTGAGTTTTGCTTTCCCCTCTGTAATGCTGTGTTTCTCTGACATAAGCCTAGGCAACTTCCTTGTCATTTCTTAAACTTATACAAGGTACCATATTATCTCATTTTACTAAAGGGAAGTTCCTCCAATAGAAAAGCCTAAACAATGGAACTTCTTTTGATCTGTTGGCACTTCCCAAGACTATGACAGGGGTCTTTCCAGGTAGAGCTTGAGGCTCACATCACCCCAGGCACCCAGAGCTGGGCATTCAGGACTGACATCACATGGAGTATGCCCGAGGTTAAATAAAACTGGAGGAAACACATACATCGGCCCTCTTTTTGGCTTCTTCTTTGCCCTCTTGGTACGTCCTGTCTGTGTCTTGGATGCCCTTCCCCCCCCCCACATGTATTATAAGCTGTGTACTTAATAACTTCTAGAACTTCATTTCACTTTATGACTTGTCCTGAAATTCTTTTCTATGACAAAGCCAAGTACGTAGCTCAACCTGAGTGGAGGTCCCAACTAGGGAAAGTCCTCAGACTAGGCGGCTGCCCTGAACTGTACCTCTGTGTTGTGCTGCTGGTGCCAGAACTAGAAGGTCATCGACATGTGCTGTTGTAAGTCAGTAAGTTTGTAGTACGGTGATTTGTTACAACATCAAGAGGGGACTAACACATTCTGTCTCTTCAGAAGGCATGTTTTTGTTGGGTGCTGTTGAGAAGATAGGCTAACCCAGAGCCAATCATTGAACCACACTGTTCCTCATTGCCTGCCATGGCACAGTGCTAAGAGCATGGGCTAACTGACTAATTCATTCTTTCATTCCATGAGTATTTAGTGAATGTCGACCATGTCCCACGTAGAAGGCAGGGTACTAAATACAACAGAGAGAAAAACAGACACTGTCCTTGACCTCACAAAGCTCACAGTTTAGTAGAGGACTAGACATTGGTCAAGTAACCCCACAAATACATAATCACAAATTGCTAGGAGAAATTAATGAGAATGAATGAATACCCATGAAGGGGCATCAGCATCAAATCCACAGGCTTCACAGGGTTGTTGAGGGGGGTTTAAACAAAATCACAGAAAGAAATTGATCTACTTGCAAAAAGTAAGACCACTTTCAGGAATACGGAAATGATAGACGGGGGAAATGGTCTTGATTGTTCCATGACTTGGCTCCTTCCCCTGAGGTCTCACTCATCTACGACCCTTCTTACTCCCTCAGCTTGAACAGAGGCAAGAAAGTGCCCCCAAAATGGACATGTAAGAAATAGATACATGAAGCATTCTATGAGAAATATTTCAAGTAGGCTAGCTAAAGAGATTTAAATTCAATAAGCAGACAAGAGCAACGTCCTGGATTTTTTTTTTTCTCTCCATTTATTAGAATTACATTTGTGGAAAGGGCACATTGACCATTTGGCTTCAGCTGTGCAGATTTCAGGGAATTTCAATATGGTGTTAGGTCGGGTTCCAAAAAGTAAGAGTGAGAGTAGCAGCACCAAAAGAACCTGTTGAGTCTTTTCTTATATGTATGTGAAAGCACTTTAGCAATTCAGCAGTGAAAGGACTTTTACATTCTTTATGCAATTTCATCTTCAAAATGATCCAGTGAGGTTGACGATACATTTTGTCTTAAGTTAAAATCATTTACTCCAACCCTTTACTTTACCAGGGAAGAAAAGGACTAAGTAGGGAAATGTTGGCCTTATTTATGGGGAAAAAAAATGCTATAGAATCCTTTTCAAGGAAATTAATTCTGAAGGGAAAAAAGAGGTCTGCAGAATTCCAGGGCTCAATGGGGCGAGGGGAGCAAGGCTGCTATCTACAGGGAAACAGGATGGGCAAACCTCACATTGTGCCAACAACTGGAGTAGAGCAAATTTTGCTTCCTACCTTTAAAAACAAAGCCTTCTAAAAGCTGCAGGTGAGTTTTATATTGTCAGTGCTTCCAGTAAAGAAGCACAAATGAAAGACCCACAAAAGCCTTAACCTGGGATAAACTCAGGCACCAAGAGATCAAGCATCATGCCACAATCACATAGCAAAATCAAGCTTACAGAGTTCTGGGTTCCACACACCCACTCACTGGCAGCTTCTCCACTGGATATAATATTTACTTTTCTCTCTATAAAACACTTTTCTTAAGACCTCATTTTTAAAGCAATTTTAGATTCACAACAAAATTGAAAGAAAGGTACAGAGATTTCCCATTCACTCCCCACATCCATGTGCAGCCACCCCCATGATCATCATCTGTCACTGGAGTCATCCATTTGTTACAACTGATGAACCTACAATAACAAAGCATTATCAAAGTTCATTGTTTCCATTAGGCTTCACTCTTGATGTATATTCTGGGGGTTTGGACAAAGATGTGTGGCAACATATCCATCATGATAGCATCATGCAGAGTATGTTTGCTGCCCTAAAACCCTCTGTGCTCTGCTTATACATCTCTCCCCACCCCACCCACAAAGCAATACACTTTTTAGTATAAAGAGAAAAGGAAGAGTGAGATAGGAGAAGGCAGGAGGGAGAGGAGGGACAAGGAGGAGTGGGGAATGAGAGAGAGGTTGACCTCAAAGTAAACAGCCCAACTTCAATAGTTCAGGAAATAATTATAATAATACCAACAACACCAAAGGATGGCAATAATGCAAATGGGCTAGATTATTCATGTAATACCGCTGACGATGTAAAAAGGTAAATCACTATAGAAAAAAGTTTGGACTTAAATCATAATTGGGATGCAAGGGTATAAAAAAATATTCCCACAAAAAGACATGCAAGTAGAAGGGAGGCCATTGGTGGGGGTATGGGAGTCGGGGGAGGAGAGGCACAAGAGGGTAAGGGGGAAGTAATCTGTGCAATGCACAATGAAATGCATATATGGAAATGTCACAATGAAATGCATGTCAGAATGAAACACATTAATTTGTACATTAAAAATTTCCAACCAAAAAGAAAAAAGGAAAAGTGCTTTGTGAAAGTTTTGGGGAAAGAAGAAACTATAAATAAGGAAATAAGTATTCAGAAATGACTTCAGCATTTTTGTGAATATCTTTGAATCATCTGTTGGCTGTGGGCATACATATCCACATAGAGGTATGGATGGACAGGTAAACACATTTAATGACCTGCCAAAGTTGGTTAGCCTGCAGCTGTAGCCCTGTGACATCCGATCCCATCAGATCTCGGAAGCTAAGCAGGGTCGGGCCTGGTTAGTACCTGGATGGGAGATCGCCTGGGAACACCAGAAGCTGTAGGCTTGGGAGAAGGACCTGGCAACCCCCTCCCAAAAATCAACCTGCCATTGAAAACCCTATGAACAGCAGAGAAGCACTGACAATAGTGTTTCCCCTGTTGTACAGAGGGTCGCTATGAGTCGGATACCGACTGGACGGCACCTAACAACAACAACAAAAGTTGGTTAACATTTTTTTTAAAACTGCTTTTCTTTACTTCTATCATGAGTATTTTCTATTGACACAGAAAAGGCTTCAGAACTTATCTTACATTGCTGAAGAATTATTTTATGTGGACAAGTGCTCCCCTGTCCCTTTTTTTAAGAGTCAGAGTAAGCATATATCAAGAGTATTTTTAGCATCCTCAGGTGGATCCAAGCCTTCCTCTCAATTTCCATGTTCAGAAGTAGCCATCCTGTACCTCCTATTCAGACAGGGATAGTCCAATGGCATTAGTCCAGCCTGGGTTCTCCCGGAATCTACCTTGAAAAATCTAAGTCCCTTAACATCTTAGTTCCATTTGATCAACAAGAATACCAAGGCAATGAAAACAATGCTGATCAGTTGGCATAGGTTTCTCGTATTTGATGAAATGATTGAATGAGTCAGCAATAGAAATTTTGGCTATCATCATTGTTGTCTTCATTGTTATTTTGTACCCAGTTAACCACCCTGGGGTACGCTGGCAATTTGCTTTCAGGCTGCCCTGCACTGACCTGTTTCTACTGGGGAGGAGCTGGAGAAACCACCCCTCCAGCAGCAGGGCTCACCCATGCAGAGGGGCAGAAAAGCAACCATATCCCCTTCACACCATCTCCAAGCACGGTGTTAAAGAAATATGAGGACAGGAGGGCTGTTAAGGTGAAAGGGAAAAGAATCTTGGGATTCTACACGAAACAAAGATCAGTCTGTTCCATACCCCAGTGAAGCCTCATCTGTCAGACCAAAGGCCTGGGACAAGACCACCCCAGAAGGCAGCAAAGAAAGGCACTTTTACATATGCCAGCCTCTGCTGGAGGGCAGGGCCTGCCTTTGAGTCCACCAGAAACCCCACAGCCCTCCTATCTGGCCTTGTTTAATGAAAACTCCTGAGGCTTCTTTTTTAATCATTTTGCATTTTATAAATCTTCTGAGACCAGAGGGAGGGAAAAAGAAAAAGATACAGGAACCAGAGAGATAAACAATTAGGGAGCTTGAGCTCCCCAGTCATCCTTGCTGCTCACTGCACCCCTTCCTCGCAAGCTGGCTGAACCTCTGCCCATACCACACAGCATTCTGACCACTGGAGAGTGTGGTCTCTGGCTCGTGGGCTGGTGAACAGGCAGAGCCCAGGACAGGAGGATGAGATTGTGAGTCAGAGTGCCGGAATGCTTACGGGGGCCCTTGGTGACTCCAGCTCTCCTGAGCTCAAAGAGCCATTCCATTACCAAGGGACCTTCTGTCCCAGCCTGCTGGATGGCACCCTTGGTGACTCAGTCTTCCCCTTCCCATAATTCCTCTGGTTAGCAAGATAATGGTAATTAGAAAGTCTAGGCCTTTGCCACCCACCTTTGGATACCAGGGCTTTCAAAGGATTCCTTAGAAATCCAGTCTTTCAGATCATGTTCACTGGGAAAGGGAGGGACAAAAATAGTTTCGTTACTTGCTTTTCTTCTTCATCCTTTACTGAGCACACTGCTCCACACTGTGGTTCTGAGCCCATCCTCCTCTAGTCCCTGGCTCTCCCCACCCACTAGGTCTGTCTCTGAGGCCTGACCACATACCAACTCATAGAATCCTCACAACCACCCTTTGAAGTGGGTGTTATTGTCTTCATTTAACAGAGGACACAGAGGTTAAATCAACTGTTCCAAGTCACACAGCTTTCAGGTAACAGAAGAAAAATCAAAACCCAGCTCTTACTCTGGAGAATATATTCTCCAGAGTTCCCACTTGTGGCCTTACCAATTAAGAAGAAAGCAGATTGGTAAAGTAGAAATACTTGAGACTCAGACCGCCCAAATTTGAACCCTGGTTCCACCAGTTACTACATGGGATTGGTGGAGTCATCAACTTCTTTGTGCCTCAATTTCCTCATTTGTGAGATGTGAATGCTAATAATACTTCTTCATGGTTGGAGGAGGAATACAGGGACTATATTTAAAGGAAAGTGAGGACTTCCGGTTTAAGATGGCAGATTGAAGGCAGCCTCTGCGTGAAGTGATAAAACAAAGGAGTTAGAATAGGAAGGAATGGAGTCTTTCCCATAGAAAGGAGGTCTGGAGAAGCACAGAAACCACAAAGGACACTGGTGGTTGGTCCTAGATAGCAGAATGGAGCTGAACAGCAAGATTGACTGATCAGGACACATCTCCAGCAGAGGCTTCCAGTGGGGGAGGGGGAACAAATAATCCTTAACCTCTTAAGAGGGAAGCCAGACAGGCCTGGCCATCAGAGTTGCAGTCCCTCGGGATAAGCCTAAAGCCCATGAAGCCATTGAACTCTTCCAGGGATTTGCTGAGACAGTGGCTCTCCCTGTCTGAGGGGTTCAACATTGAATAAGTGACTCTCTTTCCCACGCTCCCTTTTCACTAGCACCATCTTGAAAGGGAACCTATTGCATAAGACTGAGCTACCCAAGGGGCTTGTAAATAAAGAATTACCAGTCATGGAGAGCCTGAGGGTGACCTGCCACAGCCCCAGCTCGCTACACACTTGCAGCGAGCAGTTGCAGTTAGTGGAGATATACGACAGCCAGCAAGAGGCTTGGAAAATTCCTCAGAAGCAAGCTGCACCCACTGGGGAGAGGGGAGGATTCCATCTCCTGGGGGGACCTTCAGAGACTGTCAACTCTGAGCCCTAGTCAGATAAAAAGACTCTACCCTTAACTGGCCTGCAGCCATACCACTGTGGCTACAGATCCCAGCAGATCTCAGAAGCTAAGCAGGGTCGGGCCTGGTTAGTACTTGGATGGGAGACTGCCTGGGAACACCAGGTGCCGTAGGCTTGGGAGAAGGACCCAGCAACCAACTCCCAAAATATAATCAGCCATTGAAAACCCTATGAATAGCAGAGAAGCACTAATAATAGTGTTTTGCCTGTTGTACATAGGGTCACTATGAGTTGGATACCAACTCGAGGGCACCTAATAAAACAACATCCTTAACTGACGACCACTTCCACCTAACAGACTCCAACATTATAGGCCACAGAAAGAAGCTCCTCCAGTACTTTTCCTCTTCCTCCTCCTCCTCCTCCTCCTCCTCCTCCTCCTTTTTAATCTGTTCGTTTCAGGGGTTTTTGTGTGTTTTTGTTTTTAGGGTTTTTTGCTTTGTTTTGTTTATCTTATTTTTCGCTCTTACTATGGGGAGGGGATAATTGTAGTGCCATGGTGTAGTATCCCCAGACCTTTCCTTATTTTTGATTAGAGACAGGATCACATTGAATTGCACAGGCTGCATCTGGCCTGGGGCTCAAGACCCTCCTGGCTCAGCTTCCAGAAACACTGGAGTTTCAGGGGAGCAACTTGGTGTCTGCCTCTTTTTTTGTTTTTTGTTTTGTTTTGTTGTTTTTTCTTTTTGTCCTCTTTTCATTGTTAATTTTCATTTCTTCTAGTCCCTCTTTTAATGTAATCTCCATCTTTTTTCTTCTGTAGTTTCTTTCTTTTTTAGCCTTCCTGTCTTTTTCTGTATCCCTTTTTCTATTTATTATACTTTAAATCTTGTATGCTCACTGCTCCGATTGCTCTGCTTAAGTTTACCAAATTCTGTTTATATATCATTCTCTTTATCATGTAATCATTTCTTTTTATCTTTAGCTCCTTTCCCTGTCTCTTTCTAACATTCATTTCCTTTCTAGACTGTCTTTTTCTTTTTTTTTACTTCACCCTTGAAACATCCTCCTGTTTCCCCTTTTATCTGCCTCCCTCCATACTTTAGGCAAAACTATTTATACCTACTTCCTAAGTACTTTGTAACTTCATAAATTACTCAATATAATTAGTTGCCATTCTTGATTATATGGGCATTGGTGATGCAGCAGTTGGCATTAAATGATTTTAAATGTGGTTATATATCTGATTTGGTTGAGTATTATAACTATTACAGTGGTTTGTCTTCCTCTCTGGGACTGGCACTGGAGAGTGTGATCTAAAAAAAAAAAAAAAAAAAAAAAAAAAAAAAAAAAAAAAAAAAAAAAAAAAAAAAAAAAAAAAAAAAAAAAAAAAAAAAAAAAAAAAAAAAAAAAAAAAAAAAAAAAAAAAAAAAAAAAAAAAAAAAAAACACGCTAAGACCGGCAAATAAATGGGAAGTGATATCCACTCCTCTAGATGCACAAATCACAAATCAGAAACACAAGAAACGTGAAAAAACAAGGCAACACATTTCCTCCAAGAGACCATGATTCCTTAACCACTGAATCAAAGATACTAAAACAGTGGAAATACCAGAAAAAGAATGTTAACATTTACTTGTAAAAATGATCAATGACTTCAAAGAAGATGGAAACAAGCAAATGAATGAAGTAAGAAAATTGATATAAGACTTAGGTCAGAAGGGCAACAATGTAGAGGACAAAGTCAGCAAAATGGATGAGAAATTCAGCAAAGAAATCAAGATTCTGAAAAAAAAACAGAAATTTTGGAAATGAAGAATTCAATAAACCAATAGCAAAATAGATGAAACAGAAGATAGAATATCAGGGGTGGAAGATAAGATTAATGAAATTATATATTCAGATATCAAAAAGCAAAAATCAAAAGAACATGACCATAATTTTCAAGAACTTTGGGACATGACGAGGAGACAAAACCAAAGAATCCACAGGGTAGGAGAAGGAGCTGAGATAAAAACTAAAGTTATAGAAAACTTATGTAGTGAAATTATAGCAGAAAATTTCCCAAGACTGAGGAAAGAAATGGACATCCAACCACAAGAAGCATTGAGAACAGCAAACAGACATGACCCAAAAATAACATATCCACAACACATAATTACTAAAATGCCAAGATTATAGAACAAAGAAACAATATTAAAAGCTGCAAGAGAAAGATACCAATTCACTTACAAAAGAAAATCTATCAGAATTACATGAGACCTCTCAGCACAAACCCTAAATTCTAGGAAAGGATGGAAAAATGTACTTCAAGCCCTAAAAATAAATAATTATCAACCAAGATTCTCATATCCAGCCAAGCTGTTATTTAAAATGGATGAAGACATAAAAGTATTCCATGACAAGCATACACTAAAGCAATACAAGACACCAAGCCAGCACTGCAGAAGATACTTAAAGGGATCCTACACACACAGGAACAAGAAAGTCTTCACTACAAGAGCACAAGAAAGAATAAACTCCATGGGAAGAATAGACGAACTAAGGAGGACTAGGAAAGAACTGACCATGTCTAACTCAAAAACCCAGCAAACTCAGAATATAAATAAGGGAGAAAGAAAAGAACAAGTAGTTTGTGAACCAACCAGGGAAATATCCAACCCAACAATGAGCAAACCTTTCTCAATAATCCTAAATATAAATGGTCTATTGATCTGCCATATGACCCAGCTATAACACTATTGGGAATTTACCCAAAGGGAGATGTGTCATCATACCACAGAGACACCCGCATCTCCGTGTTCAATGCAGCACTTTTCACAATAGCAGGGATATGGAATCAACCAAAGTGCCCATCAACAGAAGAATGGAGAAAAAAACTATGGTATATATACACAATGGAATACTACTCAGTAATCAAAAAAAAAATGAAATAATGCCATTTGCAGCAAAATGGATGGAATTGGAGAAAATTATTTTAAGTGAACAAACACAAACCCAGGAAGAGAAATACCACATGTTCTAACTCATATGTGGGAGCTGAATCAAAAATTAAAAGAAGGACAAAATCCTATGTGGAGGTCAGAACATAATAAAAGCTAAAGTCGATTTAGCAGAGAAGGGACAATTTGGGGAGTATAAAAGAAGGAGGAAGGGATCTAGCAAAAGGTGAAAATCCTGGGAGAGGAGAGGGGGTAGAGGAGGAACTAGGGATAATGAGGAATGGGAGAGGTGGTGACCTCAGGGTGAACAGCCCAATTGTAATAGTTCTGGAAATAAATATAAGTATAGCAATAATACCAAAGAATAGTAATAACATGGATGGGCTAGAAAATTCATGTAATAGTACTGACAATGTAAAAAGATAGTTCACTACAGAAAAATTTCTATCTTAAACAGAATTGGAACCTAAGGATATATAGAAAAATATTACCATAAAAAGACAAGCAAATGGAAGAGAAGTCTTTGGTGGGGGGCTAGGACAGGGAGTGGAAGCACACAAGAGAGTAAGGGGGAACTTATCTGTATAGTGTACAACAAAATGCATATATGGAAATGTCATAATGAAAATCATGTCAGAATGAATCACATTAAGGTGTACATTAAAAATTTCCAACAAAAAATATATAGAAATGGTCTTATCTGTCCAATTAAAAGACATAGATTAGTTGACTGGATTAAAAAACAAGACCCAACAATTTCTTGTTGGCAAGAAACACATTCTTCTGTCAAGGATACCCATAGACTAAAAGTGAGAGGATGGAAATTGATTTACCAAGCAAATGGAAGCAAAAAAAAAAAAAACAAAAAAAACAAAAACCAGGAGAAGCAGCC
>VMDO01028348.1:0-24072 GCA_007922755.1 Pedetes capensis
TTCTGGGACTTTTAGAGGCTGTTTGGCTACCTAAACGAGTGGCAGTTATTCACTGCAAGGGACATCAAAAAGGAGAGAAGCTAGAGGCGAAGGGAGACTGAACAGTGGACTGGGCAGCTAAAGAAGCTGCATTAAGACTTGTGGGGACTGAGGGAATGATGCCTTTAATCCCAGTCCCAGTTCTCCCAGAAAAACCTAATTACTAAAAGAAAGAGGTTGGAACTTACCAAAATAAAAATTGGACACAAGACTCTAGAGGATGATGAAGACACCCTGATGGGCACTACGTGCTTCCTAAGGCTTTGGGACACACCTTGATTACTCAGATCCACCAAGCCTCTCACCTGGGGATTACCCAACTGAGTCAGCTTGTCACCACTCAACTTGACATCACCTCTATAGCTGAGGATGTTACCTCCAGATGTGCTTGATGTGCCCAGGTAAATGCCGCCAGATGAACGTCTAAGCAACAGGGAGTAAGGTACCAGGGTAACCAACTGGGAGAACATTAGGAACTAGACTTTATAGAGATTAAAAGAAGCTGTTATGGTTATAAATATTGACTAGCATTTATTGACCCTATTCTGGATGGACTGAGGCATTTCTAACTATGTCTGAGACAATGCAAATTTTATGTAAAAAAAATTAATATAGGAAATAATCCCTTGATTTGGTCTCCCATTGTTTCTGGGGTCCGACAATAGCCAGGCCTTCACGGCCAGCATTTCTAAATTAATTAGTGAAGCTTTAGATATAAATTGAAAACTCCATTGCATGTATAGACCACAGAGTTCAGGAGAGATAGAAAGGATAAATAAAACTTTAAAGGAGACTTTGACTAAATTAACCTTGGAGACTGGCGCTAAGTGTCCTGACCCCCTACCTTTCCCTCCTATACGCGTGAGATGCACCTGCACATCCCACATGAGGGACCCTGTAAACTCATTGTCACAGCATGGTGATGTTACCTCTTGCAAGCTATAAAACTATGTTACCAGGACCTTTCTAGAATGCTTGGAAACATGAACTCTGGGATGACTTTTCCTTATTTCCTTCTAGTTATTTTAATTATGTAATAATGATGTTAAAACTTAAAGATATGCAAATGAATTTGTAAAAGCTTAAAAAAGGAATCTTTCTGAATAATTGTACTATGCTAAAACTACTGTTCTTTTGTTTTCTGACTGTCAGAGGAATCCATGTGAACTGAAGGACACAGAAATCCAGGAACTTAGGGAAATTTGAGAAAGATTGTGTAGGTATTTGACAGAAAGTAAAAAGCAAGTTTGGAAGGAGGCCTATGTGGAAGTGAGAACTGAGGGATGAGGAAAATTGTATAGCTGATAAGATGTTAAACCACATTCAGGATAGGAAACTGGCCAAACATGGACTAATATGTTATATGATGATGATAAATATGGTGATGGTCCTGATCATAATAACTCTGATGTTTATAAATCTGATGATGAAAATGATGGGACCCAATTCTTAAATCATGAATTGTAGCTACTATTTTAAGATTAAAATAGTTTTCAAAAAGAATGGGGGAATGAAGGACCCAGCTTAGCCACAGAAAAGCCATTTTATAGATCAGGCTAAGAAAAGTTTTCCACTGCCTCAGAGAGACCCCACCCCTCCCAACTTGGGAGGTCCAGAGCTATCTTAAGCTGCCGCTTCCTGTTATCTGCTAACACCAACGTCTCAGAATGCTGAAACCTTCCCCCTTCCCGCTTGCATCTTGCTATTTGATTTAACCAATCAGTTTAAAAGTCAACCAATGTGACCAATCAAAGTTATACCAGTCAGCTAACCCACCATTTTGCTTCTGTAAGGGTATAAAAAGCCCTCGCTTCTGCATTTCGGGGTCTCTCTCGCTCTTTCGTTCGATGGAGCTGAGTAGACCCCGACGCGTCGGACAATAAAATCCTTTGCGCTTGAAAAAAAAAAAAAAAAAAAAAGATCCTGAGTGAGGGATCCAAACATCCTAATTTGTAGTATACGCCATGAAGAAGAAATAGGAATACAGGTGTGTGGCTTGAGAGACATGGGGAATGGTGGTGTCACTAAATGGGGAAGTTTGGGGAAGCTATGGGAGGGTACAAAAATCAAGAGTTCTGTTTTGAACATATAAAATCTAAGGCAGTGATAAAAACAACACTGAAATGGTTTAAACTCTGTGCAAGTCATTGTGGCACAGGGTGGGAGAGGAACAGGTCTTGGCTGGACAGAGCACTCTAGGTTCCAACTTTTTGGTGCAGGAATGGTCACACAGCCTCTAGGCCAATTAGTATCCTCCTTGGGGCTTTTTATTGGGACAACCAGGACAAATACCTTTTATACTGAGGGTTTGTTTGGTGAGATGCTCTAGGAGGCCATTTTGGCTGCTATATGGAAAGTGTCTGCCTAAAAATAAAGACAAGAGACAAGAAAGATGGAAAGATGAGAAGAGAAGGCAAGGGACAGTTCAAACTGAATACAGTATATTCTCAATTCTAATCCACATCCAAATCTAATCTGTATTCAGGTTCTAATGATTCCTTACATGGGAAAAAGTTAGTTTGTAAATCTAATCCATTCCTTTCCTTCAACTGCTCCTTGTCCATAGGGTGACTGAATAAACGATAGTGAAGAGACAGAGAACCCTGATAACCTTTTAGTTAGGAATGATGATGAATGTGATGAGTAATAGGTAAATTAAAATAATGAATTATTGTCTTATATTTTTTGACATGTACAGTGGTTCTATAATTTTCCCCTAAAGCAGCTCTCGACTGCAAATCTAATCTGCATGTGATTCTAATCTGCATCTGATTATTTAGATATCTGAAATTGCTGAAAGGGTGCAGATGTGATTCAAAAAAATGTATGGTAATATTAGTAGTTGGATCTAGCTATCTCTACAGTTAGATGCACTCCTTAACTTTCCAGCTACATGAGGTGATAAATTCTACTTTTATTTAAGCCAGTTTGGTTTTCTGTTCCTTGCAAATGAAAGAATGTCAACCAATTTACAAATCCATAATAAGATATACCTGTAAATTTTACATTTTTGGTAGGAGAAATGCTTAGTATCTCAAATTTTCTAACCATTTTATCCTTCAAAAAATACAAACTGTATTTTGATTCCAAATTTTGCTTAGATTACTTTTACTCAAGTCTTTACTTAGGCCCATGTGGAAATAAACTCTAAAGATTAGGTGAATCTCACCTGATTGCTGATTCAACAGTGTAACTGTCCTGCTTACTGAAAGCCCACCTTAGAAGTAAGCAACTATCTTTTGGGCAGTGCATGAAGCTAGGGGACATGAAATATGGGCACTGGGCTGCCCATAGTTTTTCCTATTGACTTGAACCTTCTTTACTAAAAGCATGCCATCTGTTCAGTTACATATTCTGAATTAAAAGATTGGTCTGTTTGTTGGATTGATCTGTTTGGGAACCACTGATTTAGAAAGAATCATTAATTTAAAGATAAACTTCCCTGAACCTTGATCTGAATTGGGAGGATAGATCACAAAGAAATGAAGAGGTTTAGTTACAATCGGAGCTGGTTCTATTTATTTACTTTTCCTTGAAGTACTTGGGGATTGAACCTGGAACCTTGCATATACTTTGCATGTGCTGTACCACTGGGTTGCAACTGCAGCCAATTTTTTATTTTTTGTTCTGAGTCAGGGTCTAACTAAGTTATGCAGGCTACCTCTGGCCTCAACCTTGTAATCCTCTTGATTCCACCTCCTGAGTCACTGGGATTACAGGTATGTGCCACTTTGCCTAACTCTGGGAGCTGGTTTTCTACAACACTTTAAATAGAAATGTATGGTTAAAAGCCAGGCATGATGGTGTGCACCTGTATATGTGCCACTTTGCCTAACTCTGGGAGCTGGTTTTCTACAACACTTTAAATAGAAATGTATGGTTAAAAGCCAGGCATGATGGTGTGCACCTGTAATTCCAGCACTTGGTGGGGGGAAGCTGAGGCAGGAGGACTGGCCATGAATAAGAGCAAGCACAGTTTAAAAACACTAGTAAAGGGGTGCTATGTTATTTAGCAGTATGTAGGGCTGAGAGTCGTCTTGACAGTTTGGTGTTTCAAAAGGTGCATTTACCCAGGCACAGTGATACATGCCTGTGATCCCAGTGACTTGGGAGGCAGAGACAGTAGGATTACGAGTTCAAGGCCAAAGTTAGTCTATATAACTTACTGAGACCCTATCTCAAAATAAAAAGTTAAAAATGGGCTAGGGGTGCAGTTCAGTGGAAGAGTGCTTGCAAAGCATGCGTGAGGCCTTGGGTCCAACCCCTCAGTACCGGGGTTGAAAAAGGTACATACACAGTTTTGTGTTGTTTTTTTTTTTTGAGATAGAGTCTTGCTGTGTAGCTCAAGCTGGTCTTAAACTCACAACCCTCCTGCTTCCACCTCCCAAGTGTTGGAATCACAGGTGTGCGCCAGCAGGTCTACCTCCAATGAAAGGTTTTAATGGCTTGTATTTTTAAAGGAAATTCTGCATATGCTTTTATTGTACAGCATAACAAAATATGAAGAAAGATTAGATGTAACATTTAAGGTTGAAGTTCAGCAAGTACTAGGGAGAAATAATAGGTTTCCTTTGATCTTTCATTTTAGAGTGGGTAAAAAGCCAAAAGTTAAACCATGTTAAACACCCCTTTAAATAGATAACATACTCCTACTTTACAACAGTTATCAAAGCTTGCCCTTTTTCAATTGGCTTTCTTGCCCTTGATGAGAAATTTCCACTGATTATGGTTGCCTAGGGAAGCCACATAGTGGAAAATGAGAAGAAGACTGTCCTTATGAATAGTCTCTCCAATCAGAAGGTTTGTTTGTAGAAAGCAAGGTTTTTAAGAAGAAAAACTAATATAGAAAAGAATGAACTGGAATGACAAGAAAATATTTCAGATTCACTCAGAAGATTTAAAAAAATGACATTATAAAGGTCAGAAAGATGATATTAGTTCTGCTAATAGCAAAGGATGTGATGTCATGAAAAACTTCATGGCTGGAAACTTGTTATCAAAAGGGGTTGGAAGACATCAGAAATGAAAGGCAACAGGATTCCATATAAGAGTGCCATTAGCTGGGCATGGTTGTACATGTCTGTAATCCCGGTCACTCAGGAGGTGGAGGCAGGAGGATTCCAAGTTTGAGGCCAGAGGCAGCTTGCCTAATTTAGCAGTCCTTGACTCAAAACAAAGATTAAAAATTGGGCTAGGGGTGCAGCTCAGTGGTAGAGCACTTGGTAAGTATGTGTAAGGCTCTGAGTTCAACCGTAAACTACTGAGGGGAAAAAAAGAAAAAGGAAAAGAAAAAAAAGCGCCACTAAACGTATACAATAAAGAACTAACATGAATAATGTCTTTTACCCTTTTACACAGGCTTGAAAATATGTTCAATGATAATTAGGTTGTTAGGTGACATTGAGTCAGCTCCAACTCATAGTGACCCTAAGTAGAATAGAATGAAACACTCCTTGACACTGTGCCATGCCCAGCTCTATGTCAGTGCTTCTCTGTTAATCATAGGGTTTTCAATGACCGATTATTTGGGAATGCTATGGGAGTGGATATCCCCTATCCTTCTGCCATTTTTGCAGTGCTGGAGATTGAGCTCAAGGCCTCAGTGCGTGCAGAGCAGCACTCTATCAACTGAGCTAAAACTCAGACCCCTCAATGATAATACTACTAATAAATATTAGTAAAATATTTGCAGTTGGCAAAGCATCTTTCACAAACATTTATCACAAGGATCTCAAAAGATGAGACATCATTTTAAGCATATTTACATACTATATATATATATATTTTTTTTTTGCAGTCTTGGGGATTGAACTGAGGGCCTCATGTGTGTTTGGTAAGCACTCTACTTCTGAGCCACATCTCCTGCTTATACATACTATATTTTTTATGATATTAATAAAACACATTGGTAAATTTAGTATTAAGTATGCAATATGCTAAATAGATAAATGAAATATGAAGTACATAAATAATGTATTGAACATATTTAAGACTCTGTCCTGGACCATTTGGCTAAATGGCAGGGCTGGGACTTGAACTGTTACTCCAAATCCAGTGTTGTTACCATTATACAAGGAAAGACCCTTTCCTCCATCACTGGTCTTCATGTAGGAACGGATTCCTTAATTCTCCTAAGTATTGCTTGACTAAAGTGAAATTAGTGGGGTAGTACTGATGACCACTAGTACAGACTCATTTATGTGCTGCGCAACTTTGAAAGGCGATGGCTACTAAACAGAAAAGAACTGAACTTTTGCCATTTTCTTTCTTGTCAACGGATTTGCAGACTCAGTTCAAATGTGGAAGGGAGTTGAGGAAGCGATCAAATAGGAGAGGGCAAGAATCAGATTCAGAACTGGAAGGGAACATGAAGATTATCTGGCCCAATTCTGTTAATTTTTAGGAATGTAAGTGACTTTCCCACTGAGGTCAATAGCTGGAATAGCATTCACACTTTCCACTCCTGACGCTCTCACCTACCTCCAGCCTGGCACATCTTCCTGACACTAGTTCTTTGTTTCCCACTCCAACCATAAATGGTATGAAGCCTGTCAAAATCCATTTGAGGAGGGAGGCTGAGGCAGGAGGACCACAAATTTGAGGTCAGCTTGGCCCACATACCAAGACCCTGTCTGGACAAAACAAAACAAACCAACAAGAAAAAATGAACCCACTCTCCCCCAAAAAAACCTATCTGAGGAAAATACGATGGCCTTTTGAGACTGAAGAGTTTCTTTTTGTCAGATCAATTCATTAAATGTAGTCTCTAAATAATAAAACTATTATAAAATACATTTAGTTTCTAGATCAGTGGTCCTCCAGGAGAATCTGATACAAAATATCAATTTGCTCCCCAGGAAAATTCAAATATTTTTGCACACATTGAGGAAGTTACTGGGTTTCCTAAAGTCTATTCTTGATTAGTCAAGAAGCAATAAGAGATGCACTAAGTATAAAAATTATCTGATAAACCCAAATAGAGACATGCTTTTCTTTTTTCTTCTTTTCTTTTTTGAGACACAGTATGTAGGTAGCTCAGGCTTACCTTGAACTCGTGATCCTCCTTTCTCAGTCTCCCTAGTGCTAGAATCAGACATGAGCTACCATACATGCTCCAAATAGAGATATTCTAATAATTTTTTTCCTTTGATGTAAAATGAATAAATCTTAAAGCCACATGAAGGCAAAAAAATTTGCTTTCCCTAGTTTCACTATATGCACCCATGCAAGTGTTTATTTTCTCTGCATTTAATTTTGTATATGCTTTACTCCACAAGAATATCTGGTCTGATTTCAGAGTTTCTGGAATGGTCGTTTCATGTAGCTGTATTTATATTTTTTCTTAAAAAAACAAACAAACAAAGATAAACTTCATTACAATCTAAAGAAACACAGCTTAGCTAATGAATTATTCTTTTTCAAAACTTTTAATCTAGCTTGGAATGTTGTTTCTAAGGCTTTAGTGAAGTCATTAAGATGAGTTGATAATATTGCAGCATGAGCACTTTCTTCTTTCTTATAGACCTTTTAAATTTTAAATTAATTTCTTAACACAAGCAAAAGGTTAAGAAAGTGGAATGTATAACAAAGGCTTCAGACTTAATATCAAGGATAAATCAAAAAGAGGATAATTTCTTCACATGGAATTGTTGATATTAAGTTATTTTAAATCTAAAATAATGAAACAGATGTTACAAAAAAAATAGCTGCAGTAAGATGTTTTCTGAGGGTTGATAGAAGTTCTTGTCACTAGTGTAAGTAAAAGTGAACTCAAATCACACTTCTCAGTATAATGACATATTAATGAAGCAAAACATATTTGAAGGATCAATATGAGCATATACATACCACAGGTTGTTTTGTGATGTCCACCAAATCCTTAAGATTATAATATTGATGTTTCTCAAAGGCTGAAAATAGCATATCTAGAACGTGTTGCTTATCAGCACGAGCTCGCTTTCCATCTTCTTTCTTTTTCCTTTCATATTCAATCTATATGCAAAAAGCAAAAGAAAGAAAAGCATCATTGAATTGCTTACTCTGAAACACAGGTACCTACATTCTAGTCATCTGAGAACTACTAGCTTCAAAGCCTCAAGGCAGCGGTCTCTGAAAGGGTGCTCAGAACCTGGGGCTCTTGTTGCTCCTAGGATTCCTTATACTTTCAAGGCTCAAAGATAGTAATAATGCCAAACTCTAAACCATTTTTGGTATTTTCTAAAGCTTTACGCAATGCGTCCACTTTCCCCTAAGGAGGCTTTCTAGTTAGTTTGGGTTGACATGAAACTCTAATTTGCTGTTCCTTTGTTTCTAATTAACCAGAATATAGTAAAATAGTTTAGATACCAGTTGTACTTTAGCAAGTAATACCTTTCAAATGTTGGGTCTTTGGGGGCAGACAGATCACAGAATAGGTCCTCTAGGAAGTGAGAACTTTTGGGAAGTACTGGAATAAAAGGAAGGACATGGGCAGTGCCAAGAAGCATTTTCTCATCCTGACTCAGTGCTGCTTTCCACTCCCCGCCCCCGCCCCAGTACTGGGGAGTTGAACCCAAGGCCTCACAAATATTTCACAAGCTCTCTGCCACTGAGCTGCACTTCCGGCCCCATTTTTTTTATTTTTTAAATTGAGATAAGGTCTTGTTAAATTATGCAGGCTGCCTCTGGCCTCAAACCTGCAATCTTCCTGCATCGGCCTCCCAAGTCACTGGGATTACAGGCCTGTGCCACCATGCCTGGCTTCCGGTGCTGCTGCTTAAGCTTATTTTTTATCTTACACAATGAAGTAGGTTTAACAACAGAAAGAATACATAAATACTCAGCACTCAAGACACAAGCAAACCATCTTTCTGAAATCTTCATTTTTTCTGAGAACATCATGTGCCCTCTTATTTCACCTGCATAGTGCACTCTTTTTTCAACACAGAAGTAAAAAAAAAAAATACCTTTTATCCAAATAAAAACAATACTATAAGACAATATGTTTTGTGTATCACATAGTCTTAAGCACCTTCACTAATATCAGTATGGGAAGCAGCAGTACTAAGAGAATGAAGTTCTCTCCTACTGTTATCATCCTGAGACTGCTCATTTATAAAAAAAAAAATTACCTTTTTATTGAAAATGTACAACTTCTATTCACTTATTTCAGTTGACTAAGATTAAAAATTTTCTTTTAAAAGCAACACTTCATTTGTATAAAGCATAGGAACTTGTTGGAGGAACCATATAGAGGTACCAATGCAATGGGTAAATAAAGTATTAGTAGGCTGTGGGAAGCTGCCAGAGAAAAATCTGCGTATCAACTATGATGAGTATAATACATGGACAAATTTAAAAAATAATGAACTGTATTTCAAAACTAACAGCCAAATATTTGCTTAAATTTCAGCTTCATGCAGTTAGGCATATATACTCTATATCTTAACAGAGACTTGTCAAAAATATTAATTTCTATTGATCTATTGATGTTAAAAGTAAAAATATATCATATGTAATTAGAAACTTATAAAAGAGGATAAAAATAACTTTGACAACACTACCGTTTCAATTAAATAAACTCAGGAGCCAGACAAGGGGAAAGAATTAACTTAATCATTTTAATTTTTTTTACATGTAAACCTTGGGAATAAAACTCAAAATCCATTTATCTCTTCTGCAGATTAAATACAGACTATATGTTAGGTGCTACACTAAGATATGGGGGAAAGGTCTTTTCTTTCAAAAAGTATCCTTTTCTTAGGGCTCCTGTATTAAAATGTATATAACACCCAGGACATGATCATAACACTGAAAAAAATGCAAATGCATGAACAGGTTGTGCTGTTGGAACAGAAAAAAATCCAGCCAGTCTCAAGATTTTTTTGGGTAAGAAGAGCATGAAACAAAACAGCTATGGGCAGCTACCGAGGATTTAGAAGAACACATGCTTTCTTTGGGGTCAAAAGGAGGACAGAACTAAGAGAATGATCATACTGGGTAGAAAGGAAGTATGAAAGACTAGTATAAAATCCAAGCATCAGGGTGGTTAGATTAAAAAGTGGAATGATATCATGGAATGCTTTACGGGGTAAATATGTGAAGCCTTTCTTTGCTGACCAATGACTACAACACATTGTGTTTTCTCTGTTGATTTAGTTTGCATCTTGAAATCCCCATCCACTGTTTGCACTGCACTTGAATGAGTTTGTTTTGGACGGCCTTGGATGGCCTAGAAAGGGGTACTGGAGAAAAAGCAAGTAAAATCCATGGCTGAGGATGAAGATATTATGTATAATCCTTTACTCTGGTCAAGTGTAAGGTAAGAATATTTTAATTTGGGATTTAAAAAAATGGAAGAAGACAGAGTCAGAAGAGACAAGGAAAGCATTGTTCATTCTCAAGGGTTGTGAAATGTGGGATTTCATTTATCACCAAAAGCGATCAGTCTCCAAGAAAGACAATGCAAAGGAACTTGGTACCCAGCAGAAGACCAGTGCTAGGCTTATATCCTCTCTTGGTGGAGCCCTAGCTATATTATACTCCCTCTGCACTCCCTTCCCAGCTTTAATTTGGGCTAAAAGACAAAATGTTGAATTCAGGAAAGAGAAAGAGAGATGGTATATTAAGTTTCTACTCTCAGCAGGTTCTTCCTTATGTAAAATGATTGGAGAAGCTGGGAAAATCAATAGGAAAAATATTTTCAAACAAACATGACAGTAAAACAAGACAGCCCACTTCAAGAAGGGCACAGATTCTAGTTGGCATTGGTGAGACAAGCTGCTGCTACTGCTGCGATTTTTTTGCGACAGGGTCTTGCTATGTAGCCCAGGCTACCCTGGAACTTGCTAAGTAGACCAGGCTGGCCTTTGGGGGACAAAGGGCCCCTCCCCTGATAGAGCTCCAAGGTTCTCAGATATCAGAGATCACCGACACTGGACAGATCTAACATTCCTGAGATTCCAGTCTCCCAAACTTACTTCTTCCTTCCTTCTTACAAGGAAACTTTTCCCAGCAATGTTAAGACAAAGGTTTTGCCAATTTTGTATATGCCCCAAACTCAAATAGCTTGTTTGCAGCAGTACCTATCTTCCGACACTGCAGCCTGCAGCCTCTTTTCCATTTTCCCTCCCATCCCTGACTTTTGCTTTACCCCAGTAAACATGTTCCTCTACAGGTCACTGGATTCCCCCTCCCGGATTTCCCCTATCAGCCTTGAACCCATGTCAATCCCGAGTGTTGGGATTACAGGTGTGCACCACCATACCTGGTGAGACAAACTTTTTAAGTGTTTGTTTTCAAGCCCCAAACCCATAGCCAAGAGGGTCTAAATCAATGGTAAGAATTTATAATAAACTAGAAATAAATTTTCAAATCAACACTTGGGATAAAATCAAAAGTCAGATTAAGTTCTGATTAATAATGGTGACTAGCAAGAAAACTACCAAATTCTATCTAGACTTAAAAAAAACAAACCTTCATTGACATGTTTCCATCTCAAATATACTTTTTGCATTGAATGTTGGTGCTTTCCTCCTCTAAAATTAAAGGGCAAACACACTAGAAAGAACTGCTTATTTTTCTACATTAACCAGGCCCATCAACAGCTCAGTTCCTGGAGGCAGTGTGGCCTCTTGTCACATAATGAACAAAAACTCCTGAAAGAGTAATCTGAAAATCGAGATATATCAGCAATCATAACAACGACAGAAATGGAATTAAAATTCCTCATTAGAGAATTTTTGCCTGCAGCTGTAGCACTGTGGCATCTGATCCTGTCAGACCTCAGAAGCTAAGCAGGGTCGGCCCTGGTTAGTACTTGGATGGGAGACTGCCTGGGAATAACAGATACTGTAGGCTTGGGAGAAGGACCTGGCAACCCACTCTCAAAAATCAATCTGTCATTGAAAACCCTATGAGTAACAGAGAAGCACTGACAATAGTGTTTTGCCTGTTGTACGTAGGGTCGCTGTGAGTCAGACACTGACTCGACAGCACCTAACAAAAACAACAGAGAATGTGAAGCACTAGAAAGTTAAGGTTATGTTTATTTTAAAATAATTAGAAAAACAGAATAACTATTTATTGCCCTTATAGTCTTGACTATGGTACAAATTATAGAAAAGATTATTCTAAAATAAAATCCGTGAAATTTTCTGATAATATCTAGGATAGACTCAAAATCCAAATTCTCCCCTGTGCTACCAGGTAAGTAGTCCCAGCTCATGTGCAAT
Source organism: Pedetes capensis (assembly GCA_007922755.1). NCBI lineage: Eukaryota > Metazoa > Chordata > Mammalia > Rodentia > Pedetidae > Pedetes > Pedetes capensis. The sequence goes on from VMDO01028348.1 coordinate 12,252, forward strand.
TACAAAAAGGGATTGAAATGATTTCCAAGGTCATCAAGTTATTAATATCTCATTATATATTTCCCCCACATCTGTTAGCTTGTTGTGCTGTGGGGGCTTCCATGTTGTGATGCTGAAAACAATGTCACTGGTATTTCAGATACCAGTAAGGCTACCCCTGGTGGACAGGTTTCAGCTGAGCTTCCAGACTAAAACTGACTAGGGAGAACTCAGCAGCCCACACCTGAAACAATTAGCCATTGAAAACTATGAATAGCAGACAAGCACTGTCATATATAGTGGAGAAAATCAGCCCCAAGGCTGGAAGGCATTTAAGAAATGGACTGGAGAAGAGTTGCTGTCTCAAATAAGAGTAAACCTTAATGATAAGAGTAGAGTAAAGACCCTGCGACCTCTTTTGCTGATGTGGCACCAACCAAAATGAGAAGAGACATAGTGGATGCAGCAATGGGCTTAAACATAAAAGATTATGTGCATAGAACAGTGCTGGGTAGTGCTTCATTCTGCTGTACTCAGGGTTGCTATGATTCAGATTGGACTCGATGGCACCTAACAAACAATCTAATACTTAGGACAAAAATAAGGTTCTTGAAGTATCTTTTCTTTTTTAAACTCAACAGTACAGAAATAGTAATCTCAGTATTCTATTCACAACTTGGTATGACAAGTAATATTAATTACATAAACTACCAATGATAATGATAATAAACTAGTCTACCTAGGAGAAAACTGTTTTGAGATAATGTTACTTCTCTTCTTAACTATTTCCCTTAGGCATTTTGTTTCTCACTGATGCACAGACCTTGTAAGGAAATGATGCTCAAAATAGACATCTAACTTTTGAGCAGCCAATTCAAAATATTACTAAGATAGTGACTGGAACAGAAGTAGCTTTTGTATCATGTGAATTTAATCTATCTGCCCCCAATGACCACATATCATCATATAGCCAACGTCACAGAAATAAATGCCAATTCAGAAAGCACTTTAAACTTGGTCTCCAGTTACACATTTTTATAATCCAAAAAATCTATCATACACAATTAACTTTACTTTCACAATAGAAAACAAATTATTCAAGACTAAAATGCAACCAAATGTTGAAAATCAATTGTGGATGTGGTTTAGGGAGGGGTGCCTGTCATTACAGAAATCTTAACCATTGACTTAAATTATAAATGACACCCACTACCAATTAAAATATTATAATTCAGATGTCAGTAAATTTCTAGACTGTTGTTTGCAAAAATACTTTGATTGCTTTGTGAAGGAAGTCTTTGTGAAGGCTTTTACTTTTATTTTAACTTCTGAAATGATCATGACAGCCTTGACTATCATGGTTTTACCTGTTAAATCCTCATAAAAGATTACACCCCGCCCTAACGGTGCTTCTATTTTTATCTTGTGTGTCATGATCTCTTAGCAGGAAATTAATTATTTAAAATTGGTTGGTCCTTGGTATGCAAATTCAGATGGACAAGGCATGCAGTATTCTTAAACTATATGAGGTTTGATCAAAAGATGTATTTAAATTTTAAAAATTACAGTAAAAACACATTGTCATTTATGCCCCTCTTCAAACAAGCTTATCTCATTGTTCTTGGCACTTTCTGAAGTAGTTCTGGAAGTGCTTTTTTGTGAGTGTCTGTAATTGCTCTGTTGTGGTTGCATCCATGTCCTGAGTCAAGTCAAAACATTTATCTTTCATGGTCATTTTGATTTTGGGGAAGAGCCAGAAGTCAGATGGTACCTGATCCAGCAAATAAGGTGGATGAGGACACACTGTAATGTTATTATTTGACAGAAACTGCCATACTAAAAGTGATGTGTGACACAGAGTGTTATCATAATAGAGGATAAAACTAAAGATATTTATGAAAAAGCACTTCCAGAACTGCTTCAGAAAATGGCAAGAACAACGGGATGTATATCAAAGTCCGGGAGAGTATTGGAAGGCGATTAACAACCATGTGCCCTTTAATGTAATAATTTTTTTAAATTTAAATATTCACTATATTTTTTTGATCATACTATGTATAATAAGCCTGCAGCCGTAGCCCTGTGGCATCCGATCCCGTCAGATCTCGGAAGCTAAGCAGGGTCAGGCCTGGTTAGTACCTGGATGGGAGACTGCCTGGGAACATCAGAAGTTGTAGGCTTGGGAGAAGAACCTGGCAACCCCCTCCCCAAAAAATCAATCTGCCATTGAAAACCCTATGAACAGCAGAGAAGCACTGACAATAGTGGTTCCCCTGTTGTACAGAGGGTCGCTATGAGTCGGATACCGACTCGACGGCACCTAACAACAACATGTATAATAAATGCTGGGATTTGGCTCAGTTGGTAGAGCGCTGCACTGCAGTCTCTGAGGTCCCGAGTTCAATTCCCAGTACCGCAAAAGTGGGAGAAGGACCTGGCAATCCATTCCCAAGGCAATCCTGAAACAGTCAGCCATTGAAAACCCTATGAGGGTCGCTATGAGTCGGATACCGACTCCATGGCACCTAACAACAACAACAACAATGTATAATAGGCAAATATTATTGAAAAGTTGTTATGACATAGTCCTGCAGTCATCTATTTTAATCAATAAAATTAAAAATGTATGCATATAACTTAAGAAAAATCCCAAAACTTCAATCAGTTGGTTTTCTAGTTAAGCTTTTCTAGTTCTCTTTCAATTTTCTGACCATGAGCTAGAGAAAAAAAAAAAAGTTTTTCAAATTCAGGAGCAGGGCACAGGGATGAGAACAAAGATAAGAAGATATTAATTCTTTTTAAAATCCTCGGTTTGGAAGAAAGAGACTTTTTGGTCTCCTCCTAGGTACTAGTACTGAATCCCATACCTTCCTTAACAGATGGCAGACAGAACTATAAAAAGTTTCTGTCTCTTTGGATCAGTGGTTGCATACTAGACTTATTCAGGGAATTTAAAAAAATTTTTTTAAGGTAAGTTGGCTTTCACATTAGATCAACTGAATCAGTCTCGGAGGCACTTTCCTTCTTAGAAAGCTTCCTGAGTGACTAGTATACAGACCATGTTGAGAACCTCTATTTAGACAACAAAAGGATATTATTAATTATGAGAAAAGCCATAAGAGACCACAGAATACATATAAGAATGCTGTGAAATTTACACAAGTCAGATGTTTTATATATATGTCAACCAGAAGATACACAAAGAGGCACCCTTTCTTGGGGGATTCAGAAACTGAAGAGGTTGGAAGGAATCTTACACACATTAATTAGCTAACTATACTTTTGTGATTAACACCTATACTAGACAAAAATTTAAAGCATCAATTATATATACACAAATGGTAAAAATGTACTCATGTATATACAGATACTACAGTGTACACAAAATAAAACATTTAAAAGGGACTAAATAAAAACAGAATGTTATTCCAAAAAGTTTTAATTTGCCAAAATTGCAAAACATCATTTGCTCTCAAAATATATTGATCTTTTTCATGTTCTGAATGTACTGCAAACTCTGAAAGCACTGAACCAGTAATAGCTAACATAACTTAAGATGCAACAGCCACAGAGGTCAAGGGTCCCCATACCAGTATTAGCACCAAGCTCTGAGCTCCAGGCCATTGTGGTGGCAGCAGCCTATAGGGTACATTTCCAACATTCTCCTGCCAACTCTTTCCAGCTGACATTCTGCTAATGGGAGAATGAAAGCTAAAGGAATGGAGATTTTTTATTCCTTGCTCCTTTTGTATTGGCAGGAGTATCTCCTGCTGTAGCAGTTTTCTGATCTTGGGTAATTAACCTCGTTTTTTGCAACTCCAGTTGCAAAACCTTTTTTGCAACTCCAGTCTTCCATTTTGTAGTCACAAACTATTTGTAACCGATCCTGCTTAAAGTATCAAGAGTTGTTTCTGCTTCCAAGATAGACACAACTGAATCACCATTAAATACAGGGAATGATAAATCACATTTAAAATGATACTGATAATTTCCATTTTGGAAGAGCCAAATTCCTATCAGATCTCATTCCTTCATCATTGTTTTACTTAAAAGAGTGACCGATAGATCATTTTAAAAACAAGAGGCATATCAGTTTTTCTATTTCTTGTTCACATGTATTTATCAGTTAATCACTGATACTATAACCTATAAATCTCTGAATTTAGCAACAAACCTACAAAGCTAAAAGAAAACTTACTGTATGTACATCTTTGGGTACTTGTCTTACCATGATAAATTCCTCCATGTAAGACTGCCAGGTCAAAGAACACATCCTTTTAAATAGTGCTTTTGACCCCAAAACCCAAGATTCCCTCCAGAAAGGTTATATCTCTTTACAGCCTATGGAAAGTGTGCTTTGTCTTGTCCTCACTGTGATGCAAACATGCAAGAGTGGAACAGAGTATACAGGAGTCTGCTCCACAAGAAGAAAAGGCAGAGTCATGGATTACAGGAAAAGCACATCAATGAAGAAGAAAGGCAAAGACAATCAAGACTACATTATTTTACTTCTTTATTTCTGTCACTGGTGGTTAGGGGTGCTGTACCCCAAGTTTACCACCTACCCTGGGGAGTTTCCCTTCTTGAGACCTTCACTCAAGTGAAATCTGCATCCTTAGCTCCATTGGTAGAAAGAATATTAGGACAAGTCAGTAGAGTGTGACAGAGTAGGGCAGGTGGTAACTTTTGAACGCAGGACTGCTAACTGCCGGTGACAAAAAACAATAGAAAAGCAGCTCCACTGGATTATCTGACCTTGCTTACTCCATCTGCCTTCCTGGCCTTCTTCTTTAATTTACTTTCCCTCTAAATTATAACCAGAGGCCTGCTTTGTTTAATCCCATCAGTGTAGCAATTTTTAACACATGAGTATCTTTAGAAGGAACAGGTATACTTCAGTTCACAAAGTCCCTAACATTTACCTTCTTTAATTTCAGCCTTCTGTTCATTTAATATATGCTTCCTTAGCTCTGGAGGTATTTGCTATCTATCTCTCCTATAAGACTGTTGTTGTAAGGTAGTGGGGAGTTGGTCCAACTCACAGTGACTCTCCTAGGATTTTCAGTGACTGATTGTTTCAGGGTTGCTTTGGGAGTGGATTGCCACATCCTTCTCCCATTCCTATAAGATAGCCAAAAGAAACTCAAATGCTATAAAGTAGTGGCTGGGCAGACACTATTCTGTGTCACTTAATAAGCCTAGATACTTAAGGGAAGTCCTAAAGAGATTTTATTTATTTCTTTATAAACTCAGTTATCAAAAGGAAATTAAGCAACAAGGTTTGTCATTAAGTGCTGTGAGGTGGGCCTGACTCATAGCAACCCTATGTACAATGGAACAAAACACTCCCTGTCACTGTGCCATGTCCAGTACTATATCAGTGTTTCTCTACTATTCATAGTGCTTTCAAAGGCTGATTGTTTTAGGATTGTTTTCAGCAGTGGGTGGCCAGGTCCTTCTCCCATTTTTGTGGTGCTGGAGACTGAACCCAGGGCCTCAGAGAGCGCAGAGCAGTGTAATTGCTACTGGACTTAGACTTCATTTTATTTTCTGGAAATCATCGTATTTCTCTTTACATTATAGGTATTCAACTTCCCAATTGTTTAGGCCCAATGCCCAGTACCACAAAAATGGGAGAAGAATGTTGCAATCCACTCCGAAAGCAATCCCAAAGCAATCAGCCATTGAAAGCCCTATGAGGGTGGCTATGAGTCAGACCCAACTCAAGGGCACCTAACAACAACAACAAATGTCCAGTAGCAACATATACTGTAGTTAAGAGTTTGGTTCATAAGCCAGGCAGCCTCAGAAGACCTTAGGGAATCCAGCCTCTTCTGAACTTCGGTTATTCAGGAGCAAAATAAGAATAATAGTGGTAGTTACTTTATAGGGTGGGAATAAAAATAATGTCGTTATTTCTGAAGCACTTAGAACAGCTGTTGTTGTTGTTAGGTGCTGTCGAGTCAGTATCTGACTCATAGTGACCCTGATAGGGTTTTCAATGGCTGACTGTTTCAGGATTGCTTTGGGAGTGGATTGCTAGGTCCTTCTCCCATTTTTGCGGTGCTGGGAATTGAACTCAGGTCCTCAGAGACTGCAGTGCAGTGCTCTACCAACTGAGCTAAATCCCAGCCCACTTAGAACAGTAGCTGGCCCATAATATCCTATATATATAATGTCTAAATAATATATGTATATATTATATATTATATAATATATGCAGTATATATAAAATGTAGTTCAGTAAAAAGGTTTAAAAAAACACACAGGTAGTTCTCACTTCGCACAGTAGTAAAAGTGTAACAGAGTAGAAAATATGTGAGTTTACACTGAAGCTTTCTGCATTGTGTTTTACAAGGAGAAAATGGTCTAGCTTCCCCTCTAATTGACTTGTGATATGCAATATAAACAGTCTTGCCTTCTTTTATCTTAAGCCAAAGAGATATACTTCTCACTATCACTTTTTTCACTTGTAGAAGGAGTATTGTTAGAGGGTGATAGGCAGGAAGATCTACAATCAACAGCCATGGAATCAGCAGTCAAGAAATCAAAAGATACATTAGCATTTGGGAAAGCTGTGGCAAAAGACCTCTTAGTGCTGAAAAGTAAAGATGTCTCATTGAAGACAAAGGTGTGCCTGACTTATGCCATGGTATTTTCAGTCTCATCACATGGTTGTGAAAGCTGGACATCGAATAAGGGAGAGAGGAGAAGAATTGATGCTTTTGAGTTACGGTGATGGAGACAAATATCAAATATACCAGGAACTGCAAAAAGAACCAACAGATCTGTCCTAGAGGAAGTGTAACCAGAGTGTTGCTTGAAAGCAAGAATGGCTAGACTGTGTCTTACGTATTTTGGACGTGTCGTCAGGAGAGACCAATCCCTGGAGAAGGACATCATGTCTGGGAGAGTGGTAGGTCAATGAAAAAAAGGAAGACCTTCAACTAGATGGATTGACACAGTGTCTGCAACAATCGTGTGCCTGGCACAGAGTCAGGAAATGTTTCAATCTGTTGTACATAGGGTTACTATGATCCTAACAACAACAACAGGCAGGAAGAAATGGAATAGAGGCCTTGCAACCAGACACCTACCCAGCCCAGCCATATGCTTCCCAGATATCATTGTGAGCCTTCTGAAGGACAGAACCTTTGGTCTGGTCAGTGCTTCCCTGATAATACCCTATAAACAGCATACTAGCTAGAAGGAAGCAATTAAAATTAGTCCTCTTTTTCTACATTTATCCAGGAAGGATGATAAGACTGTATGAAAGTTCTCCTCCCTTATCAAGACAGGTAGCTGCCAGAATTTCTAACCTTTTGAAATACCTGCCTCTGAGCCCAGCCAGTCCTTTGAAGACACTAGGAATCCATTAACCCGTTTTAGGCACAGGCTCCAAGGTCAACCTCCACTATAAAAGACAATGTAATTTCTTTATATGGGGAAACAGAGAACAGAGACAAACAGAGGCATCCTAATCATAATTGTTGTTGCTGGGTAGGGATCTGCACTTTGGATCTCAACTTTCTTCTGTGAACCTGCTTCTCAAGTCTGTCTCCTCTCTCTCCCTGATCCGCTCTCTCTGGACACTTGCACTCACTCTGAAGTGTGTATTATCCCTTTCCTTTACCTAAGGAACTACAAACTGTTTCACTCTCTTACTGACTCACCCTAAAATTATTTTTTGTGGGCCAAGCACCCTGCACCTCCCCTAAGTGGAGATCCTGAGAAGGGGAATTCCTCCGGGCAGGCAGCAATGTTGGGGTATAGCATCCCTAAAAATGCTGACAGTATGTCTGACAGGCCACGGGAGTCCTGCTTTGGAGTAAACTTTCCAAGAAAAAGACCTGTGCTGCCTTCTGTGAAATGTACCTGAAGACAAAGAACTCTGCCAAGAATAGGAAAAGATGGAGACTTCCCACCTTTCTTGCTATAAAAGCCCCTGACTCCTTCTTCCTTTTGAAAATGGGAGATCATTGAGAAACGGCAAGTCTCCCCATTTTCTTCCAGCCTGGACTTGAATTAAAACTGTCTCCACCTATCTCTGCCTCCCTGAATACTGGGAAAAGGACAGCCGAATCTCTGAGGCCAGTGATAGCTTGGTAGCTGAATCTCAGGGCACCAGTTATAGTAAAACTATAAGTAAATATTTATGTATGACTTCTGCCTGTAGCTATACCACCTTGGTATCTGAACCCATCAGATCTTGTAAACTAAGCAAAATTGGCCTGGTTAGTACTTGGATGAGAGACCACCTGAGAATACCGGGTGCTGTAGACTTGGAAGAAGGACCCAGCACCGAAACAATCAGCCATTGAAAATCCTATGAATAGTAGAGAAACATTGACAACAGTGCTGGGCATGGGATAGTGTGGGGTAGTGTTTTGTTCTGTAGTACATACAGTTGCTATGAGTTGGACATGACTTGGTGACACCTAACAACAACAATGGATGACTTTAAAAATTTTTTGTGATCAAAGACTCTTATAGTCAGTTATACAAGTATGTTATTGTTGTTAGGTGCCATTGAGTTGGATCTGACTCACAGCAACTCTAAGTACAGTAGAACAAAACACTACCCAACACTGTACCATGCACATGATCTTTTTATGTTTGAGCCCAATGTTGCAGCCAATTTATTTCTTCTCATTTTGAGTTGAGCCACATCAGCAAAAGGAGGTCCCGGGGCTTTACTCCGCTTTCCCATCATTAAGGTTGACTCTACTTTGAGGAGGCAACTCTTCAGTCATGTCTTGAATGCCTTCCAGCCTGGAGGGCTCATTTTCTGGCATTGTACTTGACAATGTTTCTCTCCTATTCATAGTTTTTAATGGCTAATTGTTTTAGGAGTGGGCTGTTGAGCCCTTCTCCCTATTCTATCCTCGTCTGGAAGCTCAGTTGAAATTTGTCCACTAGGGGTGGCCCTGCTGGTATCTGAAACACTGGTGGCATAGCTTTCATCATCACAACATGCAAGTCCCCACAGTACAACAAGGTGACAGACACATGGGGGACATAAATATAGAAAATGGAAAAAAAAGTAAGTTTAATATTTACTTGGTATACTGTGATTTAAGATATTAGAAACATTGAGAATTGAAGTGTTTCTTTCTTTGTAATAGCTTATGAAGAGTACTTTGGATAGTGATTATCTTCTCGTCATACAATTTACAAACTAGAGGAAGTACTTTTTCTATCTGGCCAACTGTCATATTCCTAAGTATGGATCGGATAATCAAGAACCTGAGAACAAGGTGCAGGACTCTGAGGTCCTTTAAAAAGAATCTACAATGCAGAAAAGAATGAAAACGTAACACTGAATGAACAGAGACATGCAGAAGACTTACATTGTATTGATGATTAGCAACAGGCTTGTAATTGGTTGTTACAACTTTGTCCAGTTGTTGTGACAGCCTTACAGGTTTGGAAGATTCTTCTATTTGCAATCTGAAAAACAGAAGGCATTATTAATACACTTGTTTAGTAGAGCGAAACCTGTAGAGTTATTTCTATAATTCTTACTATATACTTAATAGGGGGTATCAGGCATGAAGAAAGGGAATAAAGGGGTCTTCTGCAGTCATCTGCTTCTCAGGCACCTTTTACGAGATGAGTATCAATGTGAGCTTCCTCTGGGATAAATGGCTTGATCTAGTGTCCAGTACTTCCCTGGCAGATAATATCTTTTATAAATAGCACAACTGTAGAAGATAATATCCTTTTGCCTATAGCCATAACACCCTGGCATCTGATCTCGTCAGATCTTGGAAGCTAAGCAGGGTCAGGCCTGGTTAGTACCTGGATGAGAGACAGTGTGGAAAACTGGTGCTGTACGCTTGGGAGAAGGACCCAGCAACCCACTCCTGACACAATCAATCATTGAAAACCCTATGAATAGCAGAGAAGCACTGACAATAGTGCTGGGCATGGCACAGTGTGGGGTAGTGTTCTGTTCTGTTATACTTAGGGTCACTATGAGCTGGACCCAACTCAATGGCACCTAGTAAGAACAAGACCAAGAACAATAAGAACAACATCAACAACAACAACATCCTTTTACAAACGGTCTTGCCTGGTTGTTCCAGTAACACCTTTTACAAGTGGCCTGGCAGGTGGCCAATAATACCCTTTACATATGAAGACTACAAGTGCCTCCATGTCTGGACAAGGCATGGTGAATCTCCTTTGAGGCAAGATCCCTCTTGTGATAAAGTCGAAAACCTGTTTTACATCCTAAGAAGGCCAGCCTAAGTCAAAATGTGCAAGAAATATGATGTGCCTAAAGACAAGATCAAAAAGATGGGAGGAATATTTGTTCCCTTAATGAGATAAGGCTTTTAACACCCCTCCCCCCAAATCCACTCCTGGTGTAGATGTTCACAGTTTCTTGCAGCCTTGTTGCTGGACCTGCACGCTTTCTGACCTCTAATTTAGAAAGCATAAATGCAGGTGTTAGTTGGCCCTTACTGCTGCACCCTTCTGCTTTCTGCTTTCTGTCTCAGAAAGTACAACTTTCTCTGTCTTCCTTTCCTTTCCCTCACCTCTTTCTTTTCTTCCCTCCTTCCCTTCCTTTCTTCCTTTTTTCCCCTTCAATACTGGGGATCGAACCCAGGGTCTCACCTATGCTTTTGTAAGTGCTCTACCAGTGAGCTGCACCACCAGCCCGTTTTTAACTTTTTATTTTGAGACAAGGTCCTGCTAAATTATTGCAGGCTGCCTCTGGCCTCAAATTTGAGATTCTCCTGCTTCTGTCCCCCCAAGTTACTATGGTTACATCCCTTTGTCTTTCTATCTCCCTTCTTTCCATACTGGCCTAAATCCCAAGCCTACATGTCCTGGCACTCAGGACATTCTCCCCTTCCCTAATTCTAAATTAACTATCCTCCAAGTTCCTTTCTGGGTCCATTTTAAAATTATGAGTACTATACTAGCCTTGGCGGAGTCAAGATGGCGGACAGATAACACACACCTTCTGTTCCGGAGCAGTAAGAAGCCTCGATTAGGGGCTTAAAAAAGCCAATTGAATAAATAGAAACAGAGATAATTTAGTTTGAGAGATAGAGAATGAAACTAGGTGTGCACTGAAATCAAGGGTTAGGCTTCAGAGGAGCTACACAGTGGCCAGCAGCAGGACGCCGCCATTTCGCCATCAAACAGACAGAGGATAGAATCCCAGAGACTTGGAGGGGATTTCGCGCACACGCACCCACAACCCAGATCCAACACAGAGTGCAACCTTGGCAGCACACACTCACCACGCCTGCGGGACACAGACTGCAGATCCTAGGTGAGTCACCGTGAGGAGGCCCACAAACGCCCTCCATAGCGGCTGCGGAGCGAACTGGGAAGCTGGTGCCAGCGATCCGCATCTAGAGCTAAGACGCGGCTCCCTCCCTTCTGTTGCGGCGGGTCAGGCCTACGGTCGAGAACTCCACAGAAAATTGGGCACACATATGCCTGGATCCCAGACACATCAGAGGTGAGCCCAAATCACCCCACTGTGCTGCGGAGAGGTCGGGGGCTTGTGGAGGCGGCTAAGTCGCGCGCGGCTGGGGAGCTCCTTTTCGGCGGAAACTGGCGGAGCAGTTCACCGCCAGCAGTGAAGTTCCTAGCGCGACTACAGCACAGGACAAGATGGCAGGACAGAATCCTGGAGACTCGGAGGGGACTTTGCCCACACACCCAGGGGAGCCGGACCCAACACAGCATGCAACCTTGACATCACACTGTCACCCTGCCCGCGGGACACAAACTGCAAGTTTTCTGGTGAGTCAGCACGGAATCGCACCCTCCCTCCTGTTGTGGCAGTGGGAAACCAGTGCCAGCAGTACACATCCAG
>VMDO01028349.1:9173-24163 GCA_007922755.1 Pedetes capensis
TATAACACTACTGGGAATTTACCCAAAGGAAGATGGGTCATCATACCACCGAGACACCTGCATCTCCATGTTCAATGCTGCACTTTTCACAATAGCAAGGATATGGAATCAACCAAAGTGCCCTTCAACAGAAGAATGGATAAAAAAACTATGGTACATATACATGATGGAATACTACTCAGCAATCAAGAAAAATGAAGTAAGGTCATTTGCAGCAAAATGGATGGAATTAGAGAAAATTATTTTAAGTGAACGAACCCAAGCACAGAAAGAGAAACACCACATGTTCTCACTCATATGTGGGAGTTAAATCAAAATTATAAGGAGGAAACATCCTATTCAAAGGTCGGATCAAAATAAAACGGAAAAAAAAGCTCAGAATGGTGTCAATATAAATGGCTTAGAAAATGCATGCAATTGTCTGACAAGATAATAACAAAGTTCACTACAGGAAAAATTTCTATCTTAAACAGAACTGGGACTCAAGTACATATAGAAAATTACTACCTAGTAAATGATAGAGAAGACTTACTTGGGGAGGGTGGGGGGGAGGCATACAAGAGGGTAAGGGGGAACCTATATGAATAATGTTCATCAAAATACATATATGGAAATGCCACAATGAGAAGCATGTCAGAATGAATCACATTAAGGTGTACATTAAAAATGTCCAATAAAAAAAAAGAATTGTGGTTTCCTAATGAATGTGGCATGGTCATAGTCATTGCCTTCAGGAAACTTATAGTCCAATGAAGCAAACAATATGTAATCAGGAAATTCCAGCACAGTGGAGTAAGAGAGAGAAACACAGACAGCTCCACCTGAATTTCATGCTAGTGGGTGGCAGAGCCTGTACCAGAACCCATGTTCCTGATTCCTAGTCCACAACTTTTTCCAGTGCTGCCCTATTCACTGTCTTTTGCAAGTGCAGAATTAAGGAAAGGGAGGACAGCAAGGCAAGCAATTAAAATCTATATCTTCTTTAGTCTGGGACTGGACTGTGGGGAGAATCTAGCCCATCTTTGTACACAAGTTGTACCTCAGCATTCCTCCCCAGGACTTTTGTTTCTGGGAGATGGATTCAGCATTCTGATGCTCCCTATATACATAAATTGTCAGCAAGCTCTACTGGGAAAGCCAGGGAAATTCAAGCTCTGACAGCAAAGATCAGGGAGGGTATCATTCCAAGAAAGAAGTCATTCTTTCTGAAGCAGAGGTCTTTGGATGGAAAAGGATGAAACCCTGGTCCTGCATTCAGAAAAGGAGGGTGGCTACTAGAAGCAAAGGCCCAAGTGGAAGAGTGAAAAGAGCTGAAGATGAGCCTGTATTACTTTTAAGTAGCAGGGGTAGGGTGGGGAGGTGGAAGGGTGGGAATAAGGAGAGAAGATAGAGGATTACCAAGAAAGAGCCCCAAGGACAAGCACCTGAGGAATTCTGTATGAGTGTATCAGTGGGAAGGGATACCTCAGAAGAATCCCCAAATCTGTGACTAGATAACAAAGATATCCTGAGGATACATTTCCATAGGTCTCAACTACTTCATATGTCAGGAAAGAAGACCAGAGCTAAGGAAGTTCAATGGGGGAAATCTCAAGGGGGTGAGGGGACCCTGACTAGAGCCCTTGACAGGTTATCTTGGTGGGGATGGGATTGGGGGAGAGAGAGGCACAGAAACAAGAGAAACATATGTTAGAACAAGGGCTCTAAGGTCAAATTCCTCAAGGACAGTGTCAGGGAATAAAGGTCCCCTGGAGTCCTGGGGTGAGAGTATATCTTTACTGAACCTAAAACCAAAATTAAATTAAAAATGGAAATAGTTAAAAGAATGGACTTGGAAGCCAATCAGGCCCACCCCTACCCCACCAGGTTTGCCTCTTGGTTCTACCACTTAGCAGCAACCTACCTGGTTTGGGGTAAGTGGCCTCAGTTTCTTCTTCTAATACTATTTCCTAACATCACAGAGTTTTGTATGTATTTGTTAAATAACATATGTAAGATACCGAATACATTTTCTGATATATGATAGGTGTCACATATTTGTCTTTTGTTTTGCTTTCCTACTAATACTACTACTATGATGATAATGAAGACAATCATAGTTCCTATTGCTACAACCACTATATCTTCTGGGGTTTTCTGCAGAACCAACAAGCAAGCATACTTTTGTCATCTGATTTATTTTTACCCAGTTTCTGAATATAGTCTGATTTGCTCTCTGGATCATGGGTCATGATTTGTTTTTCCCTGAGATTGCCACATCCCTTCTGTCACTCTTCCTTCCACATCTAAGCAACTCATTTCTAAATGCACTAACCTCCTCACTGCAGGACAGAGTTAGCCCTGCCTTTAAAGGTGAGATGGCCTCTCTTCCTACCAGGAACCACTCATCATTTATTCTCCCTTCAGAGAAGAAGGTCAATGCCAGGAGAGAGGTCAACTGCGGATTTGTGACAAAACACTGATTACATTTCACATGGTTGGCTGGGAAGGAACTTGGCTGCCTGAGCTTGTTTTCCTGCTCTGGGCTCCCCCATAATTAACACAATCTCTCAGGCTCAGAGCCCAAAAGATATTAGCTTGAATCTAGAAGAAATGGGTGTGAAAGCAAGAAAGCTATCTAACGCATTCCTCACTTATAAAAATATAATACAGTAATTACATTCAGTTTTAGTCTCCTCTCCCAAGGGAGGGGATTTGTCTGCCTATTCTGTGCTGTTAGCCCCAAGCAGAGTAGAATTCTACACACAGGAGGCTCATTAAAACACTCATTAATGCATTGATGAATATGCACCTTCTCCCATTCAATCTCTGTTCTATGTAGCAGGGAATCTACCTATTAGCCTGCCTGTGGCCCGGAGCAGGAAGGAGTGACAATTATCAAAAAATATCAAGAGAAAGCATGGTACTATGGAAGGATTACTGGAGTTACTAGGTTATATAGGCTCATCCAGGGATTCTGATGAGTGTTGCCTTATAGTGAAAAGCCCTGAGGCTCACATTTGTGTATTTGTGTATGTACAAGGTAAGGTTTGTGTAAAGTTTGGTGAGTTGCTTTCTGTATTGAAGATCCCTGCCTTTACGTTGGATGCCACTCAGCAGCAACATTCACCATATTTGTTGATCACATTGCACATACTGCCTATAATTCATAACTCTGTCCACTATCACTAGGGCAAAAAGGGTGAGTCTGTGTCCTCACCCCCACACTTGCTAAACAAAAGGGTGCCTTTACAGAGCTTCTTTCCCATACAGGTCTTGCCCTTGATTTTCCCCTTAACCTCATTCACCTATATCTAAATGGTGAGGGCATGAGGGAAAGCATAGAGTGTGATGTTTTGGGGGTCTTTACTTTCTGCCTATAGCTCAAAGTTTCCCATTTTGGGAAGGCCAATGGCTTCGAGAGAAAATATAAAAAAAAATGGGAAGGAATCCCAATCTACTGGGAGATTCCAAAGATCCAATAATCATACCACATTGTTACTGTTAAGAAAAACATAGTTTGGTGTGGTGGCACTCACCTGTTATTCCAGTAGACAAGAGGCTGAGGCAGGAGAACTTCGAGTTTGAGGCCAGCCTGGGCTATGTAGCAAGACCCTCTCAAGAAGGAGGAGGAGGAAGAAGGAAAAAATGAATTAGTTGTGCAGTTATTATAGCTGTATAGGTGTTATGGTTTAGCCTAGAAAGTGCTTTCAGAAATATTTAATCACTGTATTTGATCTTCACAACAATGCTATATAATAAATAGGGCAGGGCACACCTGTAATCCCAGTGGCTCAGGAGGCAGAGGCAGGAGGATCGCAAGTTTAAGACCACAGGCAATCTGGATAACTTAGTGAGACCCTGTCTTAAAAAGTAAAAAAATGGGCTGGGCGTGCAGCTCAGTGATCCAGCACTTGCAGAGCATGCAAGTGCAAGGCCCTGGGTTCAACCCCCAGTACTGAAAAAAAAATAGATAGGGCAGAGACTGCTGTCTGCATTTGATGGATGAGGAAACTGAGATCCAGAGAGGTAAAGTGAATTATTAAATTCATATAAGCTAGCAAATGTTGGAGTTACAACTCTGAGATGCCTAACTCCATGACCAGGGATCTTGCAGATTACCCATGTTCCATTTGAACCATCAAAGTAACCCTGCCCTTTGATCACTCTTTTTGTAGCTAAAACTATTATTTGGAGGAATACTGTCTTCTCTTTCTTTCGAGGATTTTCATGCACTGAGTTTCTGTCTTCTGAGCATGCTTTTTTCTCTCAGGAAGGAGTTGAAGTCAAGCAGGCCTGAATCTGACTTCCAGCTTTGACATAAGCCAAGTGACTTTGGACAAGTCATTTAACATCTCTGAGCCTATATTTCTAACCAGTGAGATCTCACAAGTGGTTGTGAAAAACAAATGAGATAATAGAGGGAAGGATCTTATGCTACCTGGAACATAGTAGGGGTTAAATAAACACAGATTTCCTTCCCCAATTTGCTATATTGGTCTGAAAAGAGGCAATACTTCCTTCTGAGAAAGCTGAAATTCAGGCTTTGATTCATGTCTCTACTTACAGTACCATAGGATGGCTGGCATTCAACTCTTTGTTTGTCACTTACAAACAATACTTCCATAATCTTTTGTTGGTTATTTGAGGTGGATTGGGAACTTATACCTGGTATATATATATATGTGTGTGTGTATATATAAATACATTTCTAAATAATTTAAAGATTTAAATTATTACTCAGAAATGCCCTCCATTCTGCAAAATCAAATAAATCATTTTTCTTAAGCTCAACTAGCTAGAACCCAAAAGCCTGGGTTGCCCTTATTTGTATAGTGAGCTAACTTATTCAGTTACTTTGATCAGAATAAACTGTAGCACAAGTTTGTGATCTCTTAGTGAGTTCAGCTCTCACATTCTCAGCACCAGATTCCACATACATTTTCTAACAAAGGATGCATCTACTACCAGCTAATTTCCTGTGGGCTGTCTTTAGACAGTAATGTTGTTTAGATTGCACCTGGATCTTTCCCTATTGTCACATTCTCCTTACTGCAGAGCTTCAAACAATGTGACAAAAAGGAAAATAAACTGGGCATGGGAGAAAACTGGACTATTCTTGGGGGGTATAGGACTTTGATAAAAATGCATTTGGTAGACAAAAAATAAGCTAGGCTATACATTTTGACAAGAGTGAGGGTAGGGAAAGCTTTAAAATGCTTTCTTCATACGTTTTTGCATCTTTAACTGGTTACAATGAAAATACATTATTATTACTATCTTAAACATTTTTATCATAAAATTGTCTAAGTGTATTTAAAACTAGAGAATATGATGAAACCTTTTGTGCCCATCCCCCAGATCCAAAATCATCAACATTTTTCTATACTTGTTTGATCTATTCTCTTCCTTGTCTGCTAGTTTTTTAAAGTGAATCTAAGAGATTGTTGTTTCACCCCTAATACTTGATTTTGCGTCTCAAAAACAAAAGGAAATTTGATTAAAAATAATTCCTTAATCATCCAATGCTTATTCCATATTAAAATTTTCCCAATTATATGTAAAGTACATTTTATGGTTAATTTGTTTGAATCAGGTACTTTATGAAGAGAAATTTGATACTGATTTATCAAAGGTCATGTATATTTCTAATGAATAATTACTGCTGTTTCATAACGAAAAAAGATCTCATCAGTACTATTTACCCAATCTACCCTGTAATTATTGACACTTAAAATTCTGCCTTCAGGAATGTATATCCTTTATCAAAACACAGACCCCTGTATAATGGTTCTCATTCGTTCACACAAGCATTGTGAATTTCAGTATCTCAGAAAACAAAGATGGGCTGGGATTTAGCTCAGTTGGTAGACCGCTGCTCTGCAGTCTCTGAGGTCCCGAGTTCGATTCCCAGCACCGCAAAAATGGGAGAAGGGCCTGGCAACCCACTCCCAACGCAATCCCGAAACAGTCAGCCATTGAAAACCCTATGAGGGTCGCTATGAGTCGGACACAACTCGAGGGCACCTAGCAACAACAAACAACAAGAAAACAAAGTTTGGAGGTGATATCAAAGAAAAGAAAAGGTCATCACTGGCTAGGACCGAGAGAGAGAATCTCAGGGATGTAGGGATGGCAGGAATTGTGGCCAGAACTACCTCCCTCTAACATGTAGACACTCATCTGCTTAATCAAAACTGTTCCTGATTTCTCAGACTTCTTTCTGTGGTGAAGCAACCCAAATCCCAAAGATTCCAACAGTCTTCCTTGTAACAGGAGTGCTAATCCCAACAGATGATATCCATCAGTTTTGTTAGCACTCATCCTAACCTAGTGGGAGCTCCTGCTCTCAAATACAGCTGGCACCCAAGAATTATTCTGTTAGAGAAATGGCCAAGATTTACTTGTGTACATGACTGAATTCAGACACATTTTGCAACAGCAAAATAAAGGAAAACATGAAAGAAAGCTCCATCTGCTCCCGAGTAGTTTTTGGTGTGGGAGTATAAATTGCCTCAGTAAACAGGGATTGTTGAAAATATGTATCAGTAACTTTAAATTGACAGTTTCATTTCTAGGAAACAAATATTCTTAAAAATAGGAAGAATAAGTACTGGGGGTGTAGCTCAGTGGAAGAGTGCTTGCCTAGCATGCGTGAAGAGGCTCTGGATTCTATCTCCAACATGAGGAAGAGGGGGAAGAGAAGGATAAAGAATAAGAAAAAAGATACAGTGATAGCATAAAACAAGTAAAAAAAGGGACTATAGAAGATTTGAATAAACCTACCAATAAGCCAATGAAATAATACGCATAGAAATTTGTACCTTACAGAAAATATACATTCTTCTTTTATATTAAAGGACCATTCACAATTGATCATGTATTCACCCACAAAGAATGTAACACGAGTACATTTCAAAAAGTAAACAGTTGGCCATGTGTGGTGGCTCATGCTTGTAATACCAGCGACTTGGGAAACAGAGACAGGAGGATAGCAGGTTGGAGGCCAGAAGCAGCCTGCATAACTTAGTGAGACCCAGTCTCAAGATAAAAAAATTTAAAAAATGGGCTGGAGGGGCAGCACAGTGGTAGAGCACTTGCAAATTATATGCCAGGCCCTGGGTTCAATGCCCAATTACCACAAAATAAATAAACAAACAAACATAAATAAATAAAAGTAAAAAGTGTACAGTCTACCATTTCTGATCATTATCCTATAAAAGAACAATTAAATAACAAAAAGATGAACTCCCAAATCCTTAACCACTTGGAAATTAAGAAACATACTCCTGAATAACTTTGGAATCAAAGGGGAAAACAAAAGTAAAATTGTTAATTCTATAGAGAACAATGAAAAGGCATACTCTTTTTCTGTTGATAAATGTTAATGGGGTACTGAGTAATAAGTCATTTGCTCTATCCATTATGCAACTATTAAATCAATTTTGCTTTACACATTTATCATCTTACATACTTTACAGAACCATATAAACTAAAGAAGAAAAGGAAAAAATAGGAATTTTAATTAATATATAATGAAAATCATATGCAATCATGGGTTACATTCTCATGCTCTTAATACTAAAATCTATGGGATAGAGTTAAAATTCTCCTCAGGGAAATACATAAAGATTGATTAAAAATGAATTAATCATTTAATTTAATAAACTGGAAAAGGCTAATACAAAATAAAAGTAAACATAGGAGGAGGGAATTCATTTTTAGAAAGCTGAAATTAATGTAATCAAAATCAAATTACTATAAAAGGATTACTACTTTTTTGAAAATCCTGACTACTTCTTTGAAAATCCTACTAAGGGGAAAAAAAGAAAGCAAAACAAAATGAAAATAAAATACAACAATGGAAAAGGAGATATAGACAATAGTGTGCTGGTAAACATTTAACAACTGGCCACAATATGTGGTGCTCTCTGATTTCCATGGTGTAAAAACTCCCACTATGGTGGATTTTATGCTACCAATGTGTAGCCACTAAATCCAGGGTGTGAAGAAATGCACACAACTGGCAAGCTAGGTTCAGCACACTACCGGATAGATATTAGGGAATATAAGTTTACAACATACAGTTGAAAAAATCCATTAAATACTACCCAATTTTATCGAAGAAGAAGTAGAAAACCTCAAGACACTGAGTTTTAGATCACATTGGAAAAGTGATTAAGCATCTGTTTTTCAAAGGTTCCAGGTCCAAATGGTTTTAAAGCTGAGTGCTATAAACTCTTGAAAAAACAGATCATTCCTATATTATTTAAGCCACTGAAGACCACAAAGATAAAAAGCTCCAAAATGCATTTTGTGAATCTAGTATAAAACCACAGTATCAGAAATCTAAAAAAGATAATCAAGAATAATAAGAATATAGTTTAGTTTCACTTCTGAGTATATACAGAACAAATCTAAAAAAATTTTAAATTCCATCATAGAAAGAAAGGAATATCACAATGAAAAGCATGTCAGAATGAATCACATTAAGGTGTACATTAAAAATTTCCAATAAAAAAAGTAATGAAACCAAAAAGAAAAAAAAAGAAAGGAATAAAGTGCCATAACAAAACAGGGTTTATTCCAGAAATAAAAGAATGATTCAATATTAGAAAATATATCAACAGCTGGGCATAGTGGTGTGCGCTTGTAATTACAGAGACTCCAGAGGCTGGGGCAGGAGGGTCATGAGTTTCAGACCAGAGGCAGCATGCACGACTTAGGGTGAATCAGCCTCAAAATAAAAAAAAGCGGGTGCTAGAGCTGCAGCTCAGTGGCAGAGCACTTGACTAGCATGAAACCCCCAATCCAATGCTGCCAAAAAAAGAAAGAAAGAAAAAGCATCAACTTGTTATTGTTGTTAGATGCTGTGGAGTCGTGTCTGACTCATAGCAACCCTCATAAGGTTTCAATGGCTGACTGTTTCGGAATTGCCTCCAGAGTAGACTGCCATGTCCTTCTGCCATTTTTGCAGTGCTGGGAATCAAATTGGGACCTCAGAGACTGCAGAGTGGCACTCTACCAACTGAGCTAAATCCCAGCCCCATATTTACATAAAGGATTATTTTAATACATAAAAATCTACATTTAGAATGTTGATACATTTTGAAAAGTTTTTAAAGAAAATTCAACAGCCAATCCAAATGAAAATTCTATATAAAAGACAACTTTTGACTATGATAAAAACAAAGAGCAAATATTATACTAAATGGTAAAATGCTAAGGCCCTTTCCAATAAGATCATAAACAAGGCCAGGGTGTCTGATATTACCAGAGTGATTTTAGTGTTTTGACTGAGGCAAAAGAAAATGAGAAATGAAATAAACTGGTGTATGTTAATGAAAGACATAAAAGTACCTGAGATAAACCCAAGAGACTCTAGTTTTCAATAAATCTAAAATTATCAATGTGGTAATATTACCATATAAAAGAAAATACATAAAGTCAAAAGCTTTTCTCTGTATGCTTTTTTTTTTTTTTTTTTTTTTTTGGTACTTGGGGTTGAGCTCAGGGACTCACACTTGCATGCTTTGCAAGTGCTGGACCACTGAGCTTCACCCCCAACCCATTTTATTTTACTTTTTTTGAGACAAGGTCTTGCTAAATTACGCAGACTGTCTCTGGTCTCGAACCTGCGATCCTCCTGCCTCCACCTCTGGGGCCGCTGGCATTACCGGCATGCACTACCGCACCCGGCAATTCTTTGTATGCTTTTAAGAAATGGGAATAGAAAAGTAACTCATTCACAACAGGTAAAAGGCTACTAAATACTAGAAATCAATTTAATAATAAAGGTATAGTACCATTTGAAGAAAAAAAAATACTAAAGAGAAGGTCGCCAAAATAAGAACTGATTTGTGCAGAGAAATACTACCATGATTCTTCATGGAAAGACTTAACATCATAAAAATATATTTCTTCCCAAAAGAAATACATTATTGTAAAAAATGATAATTACAACCCAAATTGAGTATATTTTATAACTGAATAAAACTATTTTTAAGTTCATATGTAAAAACAAATCCCTAAAGAGGTACCAGATATTATCAAATGTTAAATCTACCATAAAGCCACTATAATCAAAATAAAATTAAGTCAATGGAACAGAATAGAGTCTAGAATAGAACTAAGGATATATGAAAATCCAATATATGGCAAAGGTAGGATATCCATTCAATGGGAAAAACACTTACTTTAATAAATGGGCTTTGTATAGCAACTATCTACCTGGAAGGAAACAAAAGAACATACCCTAAAAATATTTCAAAACCTCATGTCCTAAAATAAATCCTAGCGGTGTTAAGGACTTAAAATATAAAAAAATAAAACCATTGAAAACATGAAAATGAATTTTAGGGAGGTGGAGACCTTCTGTAAACCAGAAAAATCAGAAACCATACAGAAAATAAAGACAAAAGACAAACTGGGGGAAAATATCACAACACATGACAGATAAAAGGTTAATATCAACAATATATATATAGCTGTTTTCTCACCTAATCAAATACCGCTTCCTGGATAATTTCACTCATTCTCATCGTTTTAATTGTAACTTACATGCTAATCACACAAGCATTGATAAATTCCTCTTTAAATTCGTGGTATCTAGCTTCAAGCAGGTTTTCAACATAGGTAATTCAAAGCTTTGCAGTCCCCAGAGCTCCAACCCTACCACCTCTCTTCTCACTAAAAGCAAAATCACAGCAAATGATGTTACTGATTTCATAGAAAAAATAAAACTCATTCCAAAGTTTTGCAACAAACCAATATCTGTGATGTAGCTGAGTTGGTAGAGTGCTGCTCTGTGCTTTCTGAAGCTCTGGGTTTGATCCTCAGCATCACAAAAATGGAAGAAGGACCTGGCAGCACACTCCAGAAGCAATCCTGAAACATTCGGCCATCAAAAACCCTTTGAATAGCAGAGTAGCACTGACATAGTGCCAGGCATGTCACAGCGTCAGGGAATGTTTTGTTCTGTTGTACATAGAGTTACTATGAATCGGACCCTAATCAACTGCACCTAATAACAACAATGCATCTTCAACCATCTTTCCCTCCTTGTTCCTCTTACAAAGAAGTGATGTTTCTCTTCCTCCAGAAAGTTCATTCCTTTCCTGTGTTCTGTGTCTCATTCTCTCCTATTCTCTTGGGGTCCTCATTTGCTCAATCTTCCCCTCTCTCTTTCCTTCATTCAATATCTCTCTGTCAACTGGTTACTTTCCATTGGCATTGAAAGACATTTAAGTTTCTCATATTATAAAAAAGATCACACATTTTCTTCTAGAAATACTATGTACCCTCAGCTTCCATGACACTTATCCGAGTTTTCCTTCTGATCACTCCACCTCTTTTGCCTGTAACTTAAATGGCAGTATTCTGATAGCTCTAGCATAGAGCAAAGAACATAGAGGTGAACTCATCTGTGCTGGGGTTTTATTGTCGTTGTTTGGTTTGTTGGGTTTTTTGTTTGGTTGGTTGGTTGGGATTTTTTGTTTTGTTTGGTTGGTTTGGTTTTTTTCTCTGTACTGGAGAATGAACCCAGGGTCTTGGATATGCTAGGCAAGCACTCTACCACTGAGCTAACATCTCCACCCCTTTTTCACTTTATTTTGAGGCAGAGTCTCAATTAAGTTACCCAGGAAGGCCTTGAACTTGTGATTCTCCTGCCCTGGCTTCCTAAGTAGCTGTGATAACAGGTATGCACCATCATGCCTGGCCTGATCACATCCATTTGTAAGGCCTCGATTACCACCTACATGCCAGTACCTTGTCTACCTTTTTTAATATTTAAGAGCTTTATTGATATATAATTTACATGCCATAAAATTCACCCATTTTACGTGGACAATCTAAGGACCTTTGGTAAATTCACAGAATTATGCAACCATTAGCACAATCTAATTTTGGAATGCCTGCAGCTGTAGCCCTGTGGCATCCGATCCCATCAGATCTCGGAAGCTAAGCAGGGTCGGGCCTGGTTAGTACCTGGATGGGAGACTGCCTGGGAACACCAGAAGCTGTAGGCTTGGGAGAAGGACCTGGCAACCCCCTCCCAAAAATCAATCTGCCATTGAAAACCCTATGAACAGCAGAGAATCACTGACGATATTGTTTCCCCTGTTGTACAGAGGGTCGCTATGAGTTGGATACCAACTCGAAGGCACCTAACAACAACAACAACAACAATTTTGGAATAACAATTCCTTCACCTGAAAAAGATCCCTATTTTGCCTCATATTTATGCCCATTCTAAATTTCTGTCTTGAAATTTGGACCCATATATCTAACTGCTTACTGGACATTTTCATTTGTGTAACTACAGGCACTATAAACTCAATGTTTCCAAAGTTGAACTCATCTCTTTCCCACATCCATTTCTAGTAAATCTGAGTCTTCTCTAATGTTCCCTAAATGAATGAAGTGCATGACTACCTCCTTGGAAACCCTGGACTTTGTTCTTAACTTCTTCTCATCTCACATCCAGTGAATCATCACAGCCCACATATTTTATCTCCTAAGTATAATTCAAATCTATTCCTTTTTGTCCTTTCCAGTTATAACTTCACTCAATCTGTCCACCAAAATCCTGTCTTTAAATTAATCTACCAATCCAATAAATGTATATTGAGTGTCTACTGTGTTCCAAGCATTGTGCTACAACACTCCATAACCGGTCTTTCTGTCTGCAGTCTTTTATCTTCCTGATGCATTCTTAATCCAGGAGCCAGGCAGCATAGCATTTTTTAAAAATACACTACTCCAATGTTTAAAATGGCTTCATGCTGAATTTCAGTTGGCTTGCCACTGACCTTAGGATAAATCCAAATTTCTTAACATAGCTCTTAAGATCCTTTGGTATCAGGTCCCTCTGTACCTCTCTACTCTCATCTCTTGATACTCCCCTTGGATAAATCCCTTATCTCTACTGAGTTAGTGCCTCAAAGCTAGGTGCTGTTGCTGTTAGGTGCCGTCGAGTCGGTGTCCAACTCATAGCGACCCTCATAGGGTTTTCAATGGCTGACTGTTTTCGGGATTGCCTTAGGAGTGGATTGCCAGGTCCTTCTCCCATTTTTGTGGTGCTGGGAATTGAACTCGGGACCTCAGAGACTGCAGCGCAGCGCTCTACCAACTGAGCTAAATCCCAGCTAGGTAAGAGGATTAAATGAGATGGTACTTTCATAGCACTTATCACAATACCTGGTGCCTATTAAATTGTAATTGTTGTTGTTAGGTGCTGTGGAGTCAATGTCCAACTCATAGCGACCATACATACAACAGGCAAAACAGTATTATTACTGCTTCTCTGCTATTCATAGAGCTTTCAATGGCTGATTGTTTTTTGGGGGTGGGTTGCCAGGTCCTTGTCCCAAACCTATAGCACCTGGTGTTCCCAGGTGGTCTCCGATCCAAGTACTAACCAGGCCTAACTCTGCTTAGCTTCTGAGATCTGATGAGATCGGACACCACAGTGGTACAGCTTCAGGCTATTAAATGTTAATAAGTGTTAGCTATTAATGACAATAATGATGATGTTTGCCTTCTTCAATTTCTCTTTTATGAGCTCCTGTTTGTATCTCTTGCTGTTGTTTCATACTGAAAATTCTGCTAACTAGAGTACAAAGTCATTGAAAACAAGGATATTGACTTACACACCTGCCATATCCCATGTAGCACTTAGCACAATGCTTAACACACAGTGGAGCTTAATGAACACTTTTTGATAAAGCTCCACCTAGGAAAAAGTGACAGAGGTTTTACTGACTCACTGGAATGGTAGTTATTTTTAAGACCATAAATAATAAACATCAAAAGCCTGAGAACATCATTTTCTTTCACCTTCTGGCCTAATGATGTGTCACTGTGTTGGCGTGGGACTTGGCAGTATTCACTGTTGGTCAGTGAGTTTTTTTCAGATGGTTTGTTGCCAATATCCTGTTTTTGACAGAAATGGAGTATGAAAGCATGAAGATGTTTAATTCTACCGTATGGCATGCAGACAATATGCAATTTACCTACTCATCTGTGATATCAGTTTTTTTTCTTTTTTTTTGCTTCTTAAATATCAATGTCCTCTCTGAGCTACCAAAACAATATAAATTCCACCTCAGTAGAAAAACAATGGGATCCTCCTGAAATTGTTTGGAGTTCTTGGCTTATGACCACGTGGCAATCAGAAACCCAGAATGGCCCCAGGAGGCTTAAAGATTGCGAACTCTTCAGACGTTAGAATACCCCACAGACGTGACAAGAATTTCATAGTATATGCACTAATACAGTAAACTGGCATCTTGTGCTTGTTTCTTCTTCATTTTCACATACTCTCTCCATCTACCATTGTTATCCTTCCCTGCCTACTCCTCTCGCTTCATGTCCAGGGTTTGCCTCTGTACCTGAGATTTTTCTCATAAGACATCTTTGGACATTCAGATGCCTGCTATTGTTTGCCAGTGTGTGATTACTCATATACAAACTGGAGTGGAAGAGCTAAGGGTGAAACTGTGTTGTTCTATGAAACACGGACTCCCATTTGGTAAAATACAATTTTTGAGCTAAAGTTTTATTGATTTAAAAATTATTCCAAGATGGGCATAGCGGCTCACACCTATAATCCCAGTGATTCTGGAAGTGGAGGAAGGAGGATCACAGTTTCAAGGCCAGAGGCAGCCTGTGTAACTTAATGAGACCCTGACTCAAGATAAAAAATAAAAGTAAAAATGGACTGGGAGTGCAGCCCAGTGGTAGAGCACTTGCAAAGTATGTGGGAAGCATTGCTCAAGAAATTACAACAAGAATAGATAAATGGGACCATATCAAATTAAGAAGCTTCTGCACAGCAAAAGAAACAATTAACAGAATCAAGGAAACCGCCACAGAATGGGAAAAAATCTTCGCATTTTATACATCTGACAAAGGTCTAATTACTAGAATTTATAAAGAACTCAAGAAAAAAAAAAACCAAAAACCAAACAACCCAATACACAAATGGGCAAAGGAACTGAGTAGACAGT